>BQNB010019213.1:0-67142 GCA_026074375.1 Tanacetum coccineum
TTTGGTGTTTTAGCCTTATTTGCTTTCGTTTTTAGCTTGCCTTTATTTGTTTTTGCATTTCATTAGTAGAAATAGAATCCAAAACCCAAAAATCTTTGAAATATTCAATCACGCAATCACGAACTTAACCGATTCTCAATTCACGCTTCGTCGAGGGAAAACGACCCGGGAGGTTTTTGAGACTACTTTGGTTAAAAGCTCGTTTCTAAAACCCGACGGAAAATACTTACTATACTATTATTTGATATAATCCTTATATACTATATATATTTACGTATAGCGTATTCGGGTCGATTTAAAAGGATTATATACTATATATATTTACGTATAGCGTATTATTTGATATAATACTTACTATACTATTATTTTGAGACTACTTTAATGCACTTTAACAAGTAACGAAAAGCATTATTTCATAACTTTTATCGATAATTGTTCTGATTACATTTTTGTTTACCTGATGAAAAATAAAAGTGATGTGCTTGATATGCTTAAAGTGTTTGTTGTTGCAATTGAGAACCAATTTAGTAGAAAAATAAAAAGACTTTGTAGTGATGGAGGTACTGAGTATGATTCAACCCTCTTTATTGATTTTTATAAATTACATGGAATTGTACATGAAAAATTACATGTTATTCACCAAATATGAATGGAAAAGCTGAAAGAAAAAATTAAACACTTACTGAATTAGTAGTTGCAACTTTATTAAATTCTGGTCCAGCTTACCATTAGTGGGAGGAAATACTTTTGACTGTGTGTTACGTACTTAACAGAATTCCTAAGTCTAAAAGTAAAACTTCCCCATATGAGATAATGAAAAATAAACCTCATAATCTGTCGTATTTTAGAAGTTGGGGTTGTTTAGCATATGTAAGGATTCCCGGTCCAAAAAGAATCAAACTTGCTAGTAGAGCTTATGAATGTCTCTTTGTTGGTTATGCATTGAATAGTAAAGCATATATGTTCTTTGATTTAAAATATCATGTTATCTTGGAATCGAATGATGCGGATTTTCATGAACATGAATATCCTTTTAAATCGACAATTAGTAGGGTGCTTCATCTAGTAACTTGCCTTTGATTAGGGTGAACAAAAATCATGATGATTTAGATAGTGAACCTAGAAGAAGTAAGAGAGCAAGAATCACTATAAATTTTGGACCTAAATTTTGCGCATACACGTTAGGAGAAGACCCATCTAACTTGTGAGAAGCCTTAAATACATTAGATGTTGATATGTTGCAAGAAGCTATTAATGATGAAATGGAATCTCTTGAATCAAATAAAATGTGGCATCTAGTTGACTTACCACCTGGTTGTAAAATGGTAGGTCGCAAATGGATTCTTAAAAAGAAGTTAAAACTAGATGGTACATCGATAAGTTTAAGGCACGTTTAGTTGCAAAGGGATTTAAACAAAGAGCGAATGTAGATTTCTTTGGACTCATACTCGCACTTGTTAATAGTGAGAATTACATTCTATACTTCTATTCGTGTGCTTATTGCTCTTGCCATCTATACAAGATCGTGTTGTGCATCAAATGGATGTTAAACGGCTTTTTTGAATGGTGAATTAAATGAAGAAATTTACATGGATCAACTTGAAGGATTTATAGTTCATGGTCAAGAACATAAAGTGTGTAAGTTAGATAAATCTTTGTATGGCTTAAAACAGGCTCCTAAATAATGGCATGAGAAGTTTGATAGTCTTGTGATTTCACATGGATTTAGCATAAATGAAAGTGATAAATGCATATACTATAAATATGAAAATAGACGTTGTACTATCATATGCTTGTATGTGGATGATTTACTCATTTTCGAATCTAATATACATGTTGTCAACGATGTGAAATCTATTTTATGCAAAAACTTTGATATGAAAGATTTAGGAAAAGCAAATGTGATCTTAGGTATACATATAACTAGGTCTAAATCAGGAATTTCCTTAGACCAGTCTCATTATATTGAGAATATCTTAGAGAAATATAATTACTTTGATTGTAAGTGTCAAATTGTTTAAGAACACCGGTGATATTGTTAGACAATCTGAATATGCGAGCATCATCGACAGCCTTCGGTATGCCACTGATTGCACTAGACCTGACATAACTTATGTCGTGGAATTATTATGCAGGTTTACTAGTAGACATGGTATTGAGTATTGGAATGCTATAGAGCGGCTATGATGTATCTTAAACGAACCATGAACCTTAGATTACATTACAATAAGTTTCCCGCTGTCCTTGAAGGATATAGTGATGCTAATTGGAACTGTAACACCCCCAAAAATGGGTCGCAGCGGAATATGTTTCCGGGAGCGTTACTTCATAATACCATTTCTCAAGTCATGAGAGAACGACCTCTAACAGTGTCGTTTGAAAAGAAATCTTGAATTTTTTAGATTCCAATGCACATCACATAAGCCAAGCATCTAATTCACCTGAGAAAAACATGCTTAAAAAGTGTCAACATAAAGTTGATGAGTTCATAGGTTTTTGTAAGCATAAATGTTGAACCACAGTTTTGTAAAGTATGTATGACCGTTCCAATCCTTATATGTTCCTCAAAAATGTATGTATATATGTTGGAAGTCAAAGAGTTGTAAAGTATGCATGACCATTTCAATCCCCAAATAGTCACCAAAACGTATGTATGAATGTTATAAATCAAGGAGTTGTAAAGTATGCATGACTATTTTAATCCCTAAATAGTCACCAAAACATATGTATGAATGTTATAAATCAAAGAATTGTAAAGTATGCATGACCATTTTAATCCCCAAATAGTCACAAAAAGTTATATGTAGTTGGACCACTATTCTTTAAAGTATGTGTTGCCACTTTATTCAAGGCAACGTAAATATTCATGTGTGTATAAAATAATGATTACGATTACTCAAAGTTCATGAAACTGCTGTGTAGACTCATATATATTCCACTTTATTCAAGGCACCATAAGTGTTCATGTTCGTGTAAATGTTGTGCTCCGACATGCTATAACGTTCGTCTCCAGTGATAGCTAATCACCCGAACGGGGCTGTCACACCCGAATTGATCTATTTTATAACATTCTCGCTCACCCTCCAAGTAATTCATAGTTCAATCCGCTTAAGTTAATCTGTAATCATTTGGGTAAAAGTAAAGTAATGTCCTTGTTTTTAAAAATAAAGTGAAACAAGCAATGTATTTCGTCCCGAAGTATGTAATTGAGTATGTAGACCAATTTGTAAAACGAATTATAATTGCACATGTAATGAATTCAAACCAATCATGTAAATGGAGTTGGTAACAAGCATGTTCTTACCTTAAAAGTTGTAAAGTATATGTAAAACAAGTAAAAGTGGGCTAAAAACTTACCTCGAGTGAATAGTGAGACAGTATATGAGAAAATGCATCAACGAAAGTGCCCGATAATGCAACTAAATACTTATAGTCGTAAAAGAACTAAATACTTAGAAGAACAACACCATATGTATAATTCCTATATACTACATTCACCATCAAGATTGTATTTGTGAAATAACATTTATAAAGTGAAAACGTTTATAAATATCACTTTAATAAGAACAGCGTAACTTTCCCGTTTTAAGCCTGTTTTGTACGTTCTTTACGTCCACGTTTTCGTATTAGAAAGATATATTAAAATATTACATTTTTATATTTGGAGTCCTTTGGTGAACAATACTTTTTACTATTTATATACTTTTATAAAATTAATCATCGTAAACTCGTAAATGTCGTATCTTATTCGTTTTAGCTCCGATTTTAGTGATTCTTTCGAGCACGTCTTCGTAATTAAAAGTTCTATCTAACTAATGATGTTTTCAAAATAAAAACATGAACAGTAACTTTATGAAATTATTTTTATAAAAGTATTCATTATCGTAAACTTGCGAAATTCATAACTCCTTCGTTATTGATCCAAAAATTATGATTCTTAATGTTTTGGAATCCTAAAAATATGTACTATCTGAGAAAAATATCCAAACTTTTATATCAGAGGCGGTTTGTAATGAGTTTTTATAAAAACAAATTTATAAACGCGTTTATAATCGTGTAACTTGCAAATGCCGTATCTCCTTCGTTATAAATCGGAATTTTAAGTTCTTAATATGGTTGGAATCCTCATAACATGTAGTATTTTATAAAAATATAAAATTAATACATTATTTTTCGAATTTGATTAGACCCTTATGATATTTTGTTAAAAATGTGTTTAAACTTGATTTTGTAACTTTTTAGTTTAGTATACTTGTTATAAGTCCTCTACAACACCATATATCACATGTCTTACATACTTAAGGTCCTTAGTCCTTGATTTGTCCAAATATTGTCCAAGATAACAAGATCCACAAGTCGTTATACCAATTTTACTTATAAACTTATTAAGTAACTTTTTAAACCACTAGTTTATATATATACTTTTTATAGATAAACCACACTTGTACAATACTTATATTTTCATTATCACATGATATTAATATTCATATAACATATGTAAAAGTATACCAAATCATAATCAAGTGTAAAAATCCATTTTACAAGTTAATAAGTTTCTTAGATGGTGATTAACTATACAAACATCATATATGCATAAAATCACAAATGTAAAGAGTTTAAGGTTTTTAAGTAACCTTAGTATGATGTATGGTGATGAACAACAATGTCTAAACCCTTGTTTAGCAAACAAACCCTAGCTTCTAAGTCTTAGAAAACCCTAATCCAAGTAAACCTTAATCTTGCATTTTCTTTGCTTAACCAAGCCTTCAAACCTTCTTGGTATACCTTAGATATGATGTAGGAATACTTGAATGTATGGTAATTAAAATTGTATGGATTGTTTAGGGATTTTTTGTTTTGGCCGTGGCCTATGAGAGACAAATGGAGATATATGTTGTTTTCACCTTAAGAAATGAGTTGTGTGTGTGTGTTCTAACTAGTTGCTTCCTATATATACAACTTTGACTAGTCCAAGATCATATGCATAAGTCTTAAGACAAGATGAGGATTTTTAGGAAAGTCTTGGTCGATGCTTTGGGAGTGTGAGATAGGCGGACGGGGAGTACGCAGCCGAACAACCGCAGGGGCTTCCAGCAGTGATAGCTGAACTAACCAGATGGGCCGCCCAAAACCTGGAGCTGACATTGAAATCGGAAATCAACGTCGGACCCCGGCTATCCGAAGAAGGCAGACTGAAGCGGAGGAGCAGAAAATGCGACTAGCTAAAGTCTTTAAGGTTTAATGAGTTGAAGTTGTACAAAGATCAAGTTGGTATTTTGTGAGCTATATGTCCCCTTGGGATCATATTTCAGCTGAAATTAGGGGAGGGGGGGTACAAGTTGGTTTTGATCTTTTGTAAAATATCTAGCATCATATTGAAGTTTAAAGGTATAAATATTAAGTGTAGATGTAATACTTGTAAATGGCATGTTCTAGTTAGTTTACTTCATGTAAAATTTGACCAACAAGGTTAACATGGGTGAAGTTTTATAAAACTTTGAGCATTGGGTATAAAAATGGGTATTTGTTAAAGCGTAGAAAAGTTTTGGTGGTTCCGGGTATGCCTAAACGTATTTTATCGCGAAACGTAAATATTTTACGTAACCAATAAAAATAAAATGTACAAAGATAATAATTATCCTCCAAATAATTATCTAACACTTGCTTGACGTAAACATTTAATTGTTTGATGCTCACTTACGTTGAATGATCATTTTTAGCTTACGTGATTTAACTTAATGATTATAATTAAAAGCAAACGCGTACAAGACTAAAAATAAATAGTGAATTATATGATGTCGTAAATGACCCTAAAACACGGGGTGTTATAGAAACTCTTTGTCAGATGATTCCAAAGCTACCAACAGCTATATTTTTAACATAACCAGTGGAGCATTATCTTGGAAGTCTAAGAAACAAACCATTTTATCTCAATCATCTATAAAGTCTGAAATAATAGTACTAGCCACCGCTAGTGATGAAGCAAGTTGGTTAAGATGTTTGTTAGCTAAGATCCCTTTATGGGAAAAACCGATTCCAGCTGTGTTGATCCACTATGATAGTACCGAGGCTATTGCAAAAGTTCAGAACCGTTATTACAATGGTAAGAAACGATAAATTCGTTAAAACATAATACTATTATAGAGTTCCTAACTACATGAGCAATTAGAGTGGATCATGCACGCACTTATAAAAACTTAGTTGATCCTTGACGAAAGGATTAGCTAGAGAAAAGTCCTTAATACATCAAAGGGAATGGGACTTATGCCTATAGAATGACGAGTCACACATGATGGTAACCCGGCCTATAAACTGAAGATTCTACGATATAGGTTCAACGGGTAACAACAAATTATGATGTGATATGAAGTTGATCATGCTATTAGAAACGTGAGGCATGAATTCCTGAAGCGATATTAGGCTGAGTTGATAGAAACTCTTAATGACGTCTATACTCCTTTTGGAGTGGAGTATTTAGCTACGAGAGTACTCTTGATAGACTCACCTATGTGAATGTGAAAGTGTGGCCGCTTCTTATGAAATTGTAGGAAAAATTTAGAGCGTTCACTATACTTGGGTAGACGTGCATGGCCATAAAAGCACAGGCTTTTAAACCGCACTCTGAAAAGGTTGTACGTGGTGCAATGTTAGAGATAGAGTTCAAGGCCACGAGTCACTCTTGTTGATTCTAAATTGTATTTACTACGCAAAGGTGCAAGTCGAAAGATACATTTATTTATGTTCAATCTTACACATAGTTTTTTATTACTGTTTAATGGAAATATTTTTAAAAATTCAAGTGGGGATTGTTGAAACATTGTTTTTATGAATTATTAAAAATATTATAAAAGAGAAAACTACGATTCTTTCTTCCGGGCCATAAAGACTTTATCTACCCATGATTTTCTGAACTACCTCCCCACTTTCTAAGTGAAAATCTCTGGTACGTTACTCTTTTTTATTAGGGTTTTGTACCTATAAAAATCTGAGAAAACCAACAAAATAAACACATCTTTTCTTCTTTTCAATCGTTCAAAGTTCTATGAGTTTCCAAGCTGTAAAAGAATGTGGTTTCGACAAATCTCTATTGTGCAATAGAGACCCGTAACATAGGTACTGGATTGTTTTATCTTGGGGACGTTAGGGTTAATAGTTTGCTTGCACAATTAAGGGCAGTACCGCGAACGTCTTAAAGAGAGCGACCTAGTCCGCGACTCAACCCAGATTTCATTAGGTATTGGTTACTGTTCTATTTTGCTACAACGGAACGTAACAATCGTATATTTAAGAAAAAATCACCCAAAGTGGAGAAAGTGAGGGATGTGATATTAACGACTGTTAGATTTAAGATTTTTTCTCTTTGATTCAAAAGTCGATGCATGAGGCAAAAATTTTTGTAACTTTGGAAGATCCCGAGTGATGTCATTATTTATGGCTCCGAATATTACAAGTTGGGTAATGCTCAATTTAATGAAATGTGGGTTGGTTTGGGATAGCTATGTATGGGATGCATGCGGTTTGGCTATAGATGTTGTTTTCGTTGAAATGGTCTTGAGCTGTCAATTCCATTTAGTTTAATTTCTACGCATGTGTAGTGCGTTCTATCTAGGTTAATATAGCGGGTTAGTGATCATATTCCTTTGTACTAAAACGTCTATGATTAATACATTTACCAGGGTAGAACCTTTTATTCAAAAAAGTGTCACTAAAAATCACATCTGTGACGCTTTCTTTTTTCGGTAAATATCAACTTTTTAAAAAAAATTAAGAATAGTAGATATCAACTTTTAGTTTTTGTTATCTCATCAAACCTACTTATTTGGATCTTATTTTTCTATAACTTTGAGCTTTGATATCAAACAAAGTGATTTTACGTGTTTTAGATCAAAATTTTGAAGGTTTGCAGGTTTAGACTTTTGTTCCGCGTAAGAACTTGTGAGGAAAGCGTGAATCCACTGTGGACCAATAAAAATATGCAACTACGCTAAAATTTGATAAAGATATTTTTGTTTCCTCTATTTGGTCCTCGAAAAAACTTTTGAAATTGATGTGGATTGCATGGATTCCGTCGATTGGTATTTTTGTTAAGTCAATCTTGTTGTGACGGTTAGATCCATGTTTTTACCTACAAGTTTTACGCTGACCAAAATTCCAATTTCGTAAACCTTCAAAAACGGTCGTATTCACGCGAAACTCCTCTATTTTTTATAAAAACAAATTCAGCCGGCCAGTGTAAATTTACATAAGGCCCAAATCAATAATTGTCTGGGTTCATTTTGCTTTGGTCTAAATCTAGTGGGAAAGAATTAATTGTGTTTTGGTTCTATTATATGGTGTCAATTGTTGTTGCTTTCTTTCGCTCAACTGGAAAAGATTGTTGGGGCCATCTTGAATTTAAGTTCCAGATGTTGGACCCGGCCGCAAGCCACATGGACCCGCGCCAAAGTGGCGCAACTGAACCATCACCCACCGAGGCTAATGTTGAAGTGATAAACTTGGCTTGCGCGAAAGTGGAGAAAAAATTAGCCGTTTAATCAACGGTCAAATATTTTAATTTTATTTTTTTTATTTATTTTTGAATGCCACGTTTATATATATTATACCTCATTTAACTATTTTGCGTACAACTTTCGTTATCCTCTTTATTATAATATTTAAAAAACTTCAATTATTGTAAACTATGAATCCGGATGATGATGTATATGAATCCAATGATAGAATGTGACATTTTGCTTTTTACGAAAGCTTATGAGTATGACCAATCGTTGCAACAACAAGAAGCTCAAAGTTCACGATCACGTATTGTAATTTTTTTATATTTTTATTTTTATTTAATTATTGTATTATAATTTGTATTTTTATTTTAATAAATGAAATATTAGTTGATTTGAAAAAAATAAAAAAAAGTAAATAAGATAATGAATCTCAAAAGTGGTGGTTTTGGCTTGAATGACAGAGATGTTTTTGGTGCGTAAGTGAAAGGGAAGCGAAAGAGAAAAATGATAATGTCATGCACTTTGGCTTGATTTGGTACACCTCTTGAGCTAAGAATCTTATATGATTTGTCTTTTCTTTTTTTTACTTTGAATGACAAGACAAAAGTATAATTATTAATGTTTGGTGTTAGAACAAAAATAGGGGTGAGCAAAAGAAACCGAACCGAAAACCGAGAAAACAGAATCGAAACGAAACTAGAAATCGATGATTCGGTTTTTAATTTTTCAAAAATCGAAAAATTTCTGTTCGGTTTCGGTTTTTGTCAAAAACCGAACCGTAAAAACCGAACTGAACCAAACCAGTTTTATAATAATATATAATTAATATAATATAAATAAATAAATGATAACTAAAAAATTTAAATTTAAATTTATTTTATGGATGAAATTATTATAATATATATTATCTTAATGTTTATATATATGTTTGTCGTGTACGTGTGTTTACTTGACAATATGTTGTTACAATGACAATGATCATATTATGTGTATTTTCACATGCATGTGTGTGTCTCTCATTTATATGTGTATAATTGTAAAAATTTATGTAAACATTATTAGGCTCATATTGACAAAAAAAATTAAAAAAATAACCAATTTTTTTACGTAAAACAAGTTTATTAATATAAATTAGCAAAAACCAAATTTAAACGGTTTGAAACCGAAAAACCGAACCGCCAAAAACCGAGCGGTTTCGGTTTTTGGTTTTATAAAAACCGAATATTTCGGTTTCGGTTTTAGCCAAAAACCGACCCAAACCGAACCGTGCACACCCCTACAACAAGACCAATGATCTAAAGAAAAAAATATCAAGATAAAAAGGTGTAGATTGACGGACTAAATGTTTTACTTTTGTTAAAAAAAAAGAAAAAATATCAAGAGTATGTATGTTACAGTAACACTTTGACATCTTAATACCACAATATTAATACTCACGATAGTTGGAACACTACGGGAAAACAAAGAACCAGCATGCAAAAGCATCATCTTCCACTTCACAATCGGTTGGTTCTCCGTCGAAGATGGCTCAACCGCGTGTTTGCACTCATTTACACAAGCACCATCGTAACCTTAATATACCACGAAACCACCCTTTTATTCCACACAACCAACATCACAGTCTCTTTGTTAATGTTACAAGCAAACATCATTTTAGCTTTTACATGGCTCACTAACCAAGCCTTCCGAATGAACCCGATTCAGAGAAATACATTCCCTGAAAATCTACCAAAGGACGAGACTAAATATCCGGAAATTGACGTGTTTATATGCACAGCGGATCCTTACAAAGAACCACCAATGGTTGTTGTCAATACGGCTTTGTCTATATTGGCTTATGATTACCCGACTAACAAATTGTCCGTTTATTTATCGGATGATGGAGGATCGAAGCTGACACTGTTTGCTTTCACTGAAGCTGCTAAGTTTGCAAAACATTGGTTACCATATTGCAAGAAGAATGGAATTTTGGTTAGGTGTCCAGAAGCTTATTTTAGGTCAAACTACACTTGCTTTCCTAACACCCATGAAATCAAGGTATAATTCTTTTTTTTTTTTTGACATATTTGATATTTCTCTTATAAAATGGTAATAAATAACTTAAGCCTTAAGGTGTTACAATCTTCTATTATGTTTTCATTTCATCAAATATTGTAATTAAAGGACTGAAAGCGGCAGTCTGTCAAATGGTACCAACTTACTATAGGTAACAAAGATTTTTCTTTTGTGACACAAATATAAAGTGTCGAAATAAGCAGTGTCGTAAAGTAGAAAAAAGGTCCACAAAACGACTACGTTAGTGTTCTCATGAAAAGTGTCACTATGAGCTGAAAATTGTGACACTTCTGGTGTATCACTAAACCTTAATTTGATGCTTTTGTATGAGAGATTACATGTCTTTTGTTGAAATTTTGTAGTTAATGTATGAGAACATGAAAAGCAAAGTGGAGCAAACCGTCGTGAGCGGAAATGTTTATACTGATGAGAAGTGGAGCCACATCTTTAGCATTTGGGATAATCAATTCAAACGTTCTGATCACCCTACCGTGATCCAGGTCGATTTTATATGATTTTTAAGGGATTTTATATTGATATGGTTGATTATTTATCTTTGTATGTTTATGATTGTCAGTTTTCTGGCCTAACAATCTGAAAATCATGTAAACGAAGTAAAGTAAACAGGTTTTGCTAGATGGCACCACAGATGAAGATGTTCTAGGTCATGTGATGCCAAAACTTATCTATGTCTCACGCGAGAAGCGTGAAGCCACAACTCACAAAAATAAGGCCGGTGCGCTTAACGTTTTGGTAAGATAAGAAAGGAGGGTTGCTTTAGCTATTTGAATTTTAAAAAGTCGATAAACTTACTTAAACCTACAACTAATAATGACGTCTTAAATGTGAGCTTATTGAGTTTTTTAGATTCAAGCAAAGCTCAGAAAATACACTAACCCAATCACCCCCTTGAATAATTGCTCCATATGTTAAGTTACTTAACTCAAAAAAAAAATCCAATTCTTCTGTGTGTTTCAGCTTCGTGTTTCAGAGATTATGACGAATGCACCAATAATCTTAACAGTAGATTGTGACATGTACTCAAATGACCCAAGAACCCCATTAGAAGCAATTTGTTACTTTTTGGACTCTTCAACCGATCACAACATAGCTTACCTACAATATCCTCAATCATTTCACGGGATCAACCAGGACGATATATATGGTGCTGCGTTTAAGTTCATATTCGAATTTAACATGACTGGGTTTGATGGTTTGGCGGGGCCTTCTCATGCTGGCACTGGATGTTTTTTCAGAAGACGAGCCTTCTATGGCTGTCCATCATCACATACTTCTGAACAACGCCGAAGCCAGTCATTCCTGTCTACTGAAGTGTTGGCCCAAGCCCATGAAGTAGCTAGGTGCAACTTTGAGGCTGGAACAAAATGGGGTATTGAAGTAAGTACTATGTAGTTGGTCTTATTCATATCGTAAATTGTTAGTTGTTAGTTGTTACTTATTTTATGTTAGCCGGCTAATTTAGGTTTATATATGTGTCGTAGTTGGGTTATCGCTATGGATCATTGGTGGAGGACCTTTACACAGGCTTTCGCCTTCAATGCCAAGGATGGAGGTCCGTTTTTGGGTTACCCAAGAGGCCGGCATTCTTGGGCGACGCACCCTTGAATCTTCATGACTTGCTTAATCAAACCCACAGATGGTGCATGGGCTGTTTAGATATGGCCTTTTGCAAGTATAATCCGTTTAACCATGGGCTCAAGCAGCTACCACTCTTGCAAGTCATGTGTTACATCAATTACGCCTTGTGGAGCATTCCATGCATCTCAGTTGTTATATATTCCATTTTTCCCCAGATAGCCCTGATCCGTTCTGTTCCTATTTTTCCTAAGGTATTGTGACAACTATATCTCAATTACTCAAATAGTGAAATCATAACACTTGATTTAAGTATATGTTAATCAATGACTAACCATATGATATGTTTTACAGGTTTCGGATCCATGGTTTTGGTTTTATGTCTTCTCTTTCATCGGAGCATATTTGCAGGAATTCATTGAGCTCAAACTTATGGGTGGAACAACACGAGGGTGGTTTAATCACCAAAGAATGTGGATTATCCGGTGTCTATCGAGCTTTACTTTTGGAATACTCAAGTATACACTCACAAAGTTACACATATCCTCTTCTACCTTCAGTGTGACAAGCAAAGTTGTCGATGAAGAAGCACGTAAAAGGTATGACCAAGGAATGATGGAATTTGGAGTTGAATCACCTTTCTTTTACCCTCTATCCATGGCTGCTTTGATCAATCTTGGTGCTTTTATTTTTGGAATCCTGCATTTTCTCACATATGGAGGATTACAAGACTTATTTGTGCAATTCTTTTTGTCGGCTTTTGGGGTAGTAAACAGCTGGCCTATTTACGAAGCAATGTTCATAAGAAGTGACCGCGGAAAAATGCCATCAAAGATAACGTCAAGATCAATTGCCCTTGCTTGCATACTTTATGTAGCTGTCACTTTGGTTATCTAAAACATCCTACGTTGGTGTTGCTCTTATCCGTCACGTTTCTTGTACTATGATTATAAAAACTGTGGAACATCGTCCTTTAACGTGTGCGAGATTGCATTTTGGAATAGCTTAATTAGCTAATCCTTATGTCAAATTATTTGGAGACAATTCCATTATGTTTATTGCTTGTAATTGAAAGTTTGACAGTGGCTAACTGCGTTTTTTTATCATCTCATATTGCATAATCAAAACATCGTAATCCTTCCTAATTGTCTAATCATTCTACATAACTAATACTTCCTTTTCCGTGTATCTTGAAAGTGGATGACCTGATCACATCATCATCCCTCTTCAACGTCGTCTCAAGTACCTCCAATGATTCAGGTTTTGTAAAATACTTAAACAAAAGATAGATGCCGTCTGAGTAAGTACTAGTCTCTCCAACGTTGTTTTTCTTCTTAATGCTGTAAGGGCATCCTTGCATAATTTGTGTGTGTGTGTAAAAAAAACCCCTAGCCCCCATCAATCACAGCCTCCTATTTTCAATTTAAAAAAACCCTATGGCGATCATTCTAATTGCTTGATTCGAATCCTGTTAATCATCAATCATTGAATAACGTTTGATTAATATGGATCAAATGTTCTTACACCTTGTTCGCCCTATTCCTGTGATTGGTTCTAGGCTTTCATCTCCGGTTGATCCCTATTACTAACGTGATCGGATAGGAACCGTTAGGTGTTTAGACATTTATGTGTTCATTTTAATTACTCTTTATTTGATTCGACGTGATTTTAGGGTTTGATCGTGCAATTTTCTTTTTTAGGGTTTTTTTTATTTGTTTTTTTTTTTTTTTTTTTATTTGGTGAGTTGGTAACTGAATAAAAATAACTTTGATTAATATGGATCAAATGTTGCAATTATTATCAGCACCAAAAAAACGCAAATACTTTACAACAAAGAAAACAACACTAAACTAACAACAAATGAACCTTTTTCGCTGAACCCCGTATATCCAGTGATTGGTTTTAATTTAGGCTTCAAATCTCCCGTTGTATCCCAATTACTAACGTGATCGTATAGTAACCGTTGGGTTTTAACATTTATAGTTCATATTTAATTACCTTTAGTTGATTTCACGTGATTTTAGGGTTTGATCGTGCAATTTTCTTTTTAGGTTTGGATTATTTTATTTTTTTATTTGTTTTGGTAAGTTGGTAACATGGTGGCTAATTTCCAAAGAGACGAGGTACAAAAGATTTCGCCATCTATTTTTCGTTACAAATTTCCGGATCAAAACTGCTAGAGGCAAAGGATTTATGAAATTTTGTAAACAAATACGTCAAGTGATGATTCATTCATCCCGGATAGAAAGTCTAAGCGGGTAAAGAAGTATGGCTTCGTTCGATATAATTAGAGTATAGAATGTAGACTCCGTTGTTGGTTAGGCAATATTGTGTACATTATGGATGGGATCATCATCTTCACGCGAACGTCGCTAGGTTTCAGAGACCTTATGCGCTGCTGTTGTATATGGTGGATATACGCAACAGAATGGTCATTATGCCAAAACAAAACAGAAGCCAATTCGAAATAATGGCTACATATAATGGACAAAAGTTCTTGTGTTAATGGTGTTAAAGGGATAGCAAAATCGACACAGAAGCGGTGTGACCAGCTTTACTTCTTGTGATTCATGTCTTAACCATCGGTAGTTACTCGATAGGTATTGCTTGGTAAAAAGTTAAGAATTCAGCTAGTTTTGATAATATGAGAAATGGTATTGGGTGAACAGAAGCTGCTTCGATGACATTAATTTCAGGATATATTGGAGATATGTGGATCATGAATTGTGCAATCAAAACGGAAGATACAAAAGCTAAGTTTCAGCGTGGGGCTAGGCGCGTACATCTATGGTTTTCTCTACTCATACAAGCGTCCAAAGAGTTTGGTTATTGATGAAACGTATCACACTGGGTAGATCATTTTAAGGAATACCGCTCAAATTATGGTCGAAAAGTAACGTTTAAATAGGATTGGCGGCAAAATGGGGTAAGATGCGGTTACATTTTGGAGAGAATTAGATGAATGGGTGTATTGTATAAAACGTAGGAGGTTGATATTATCATACTACTAGAGGGAAATCAAACCATACTCTAAACGTTCAAAATCATTTCATAAAGGAGAAGAGGATAATTTGTTGAGATAGCAAAAGAAACCATGGGATGGATTCCTGATTTTGCTGAACAAGAGAAGATAATAGCGAATCGGAAGACGACAATCCCGTATAGGTTTTATTAAGGAATACTTTGATGTAGTTGATTAGAAGAAGGAATGGGAAATAATAACGTTAGTAATGGTTCCATACGCGGAGAAGGGAAGATGTGATGTTCAAGCAAAGAGAAAAGGTAATGATTTGGAAAGTTAATTAATTCTCTTGAATCCTTTGAGCTAAATTCTATTCGCTATTGAATAAAAAGAGAAATGTGGAGGAGAAAATGGATAAGTCGAATGAAACAGTGAGTATTCCATTTCCTCCTGGATTTACTCCTTGTGACGAACAGAAGTTGAGTGTGATAAGAAGTCATGGTAATAAGAAAGGCAGGTGGTCTGGCAACGAAAAAGGGGAACGTTTCTATTGTTCAAGAAAAGCAACAAGATTAGAAATTAAAAAGGAAACGGGGGGTTCGTTATTAACTGTTATTGGAATAGAACGATTGGATTTTACGTTGTGGAGGAAATGATCAAGGGAGGAAAGACGAATGGGTTACAATATGGAAGGATGTATGAAAAATATTGAAGAAATAATTGAAATTCAAGGAGGAAAAGAGGTTTTTAAATGAATATGGTTTCTCTTAACGTTCAAAGGCCTAAACCCTAAGCCAAAAAAGATTGGATAGAGGAGATTTGTTGTTTCTCTAATAAAGGGTGAATTTTTCTACGCATACAAGAGACAAGATGGAGATCTTTCTTTGATTAAAAATAAAAAAAAAGATGTTAAATGTTGTTTGGTAACCTATGCTTTTGAGTAAATGTGTATAGTCCGGCGGTAGTAAATCGTGTGGCCATTTTATGTGTGTTGGTAGAGCTAGTCTGCTTTTAACGAAAAACTCAATTCTAAACGCTTTCCGATTTAATTTTGTTTAGTGAGGCGGGTCCTTGGTTATTGTATTGGTGTAAATCTTTTGATTATTACGGTTGTATCTCCTCAGAATATGCCGAAAAAAAACTGCATTGGACAATAATTTTTGGTTCGAGTAAGTAGTAACTATGTTGGACGGGTATGTGATCGATAATGGGATAAAACAAATGATTTTGAATGAGGGAGTTCGATTCAGAAAGAAAGATATGCTCGTTATTTTCATGCTCATGGCGGCGCGGCATAGCAGTTAAATATGAGTTATATTTTGCAAGCAAAATCTCAAGAGATCCCCCTTGGAGGTTGTTCTTCAACTTGGTGTCATAGATCCCTAAGAAGGATTAAGCTAGACTACTCGTTTTCTTCTGTCGGAAGGCTTGTTGGGTGGAATCCTAACATTTCGGCTTTAAAAAACGTTGGATAGGTGCCTATCGATCATAGAGACGACCTATTATTTTCGGATTCTTACCCCATGATTATGGTCCCGATCCCTTTTATAAGGATGTATCATTATTGGTTTCGAGGATAGAACGGATTGAGCAGAATGATTATTTCGGAAAGCTTGGTGTGAATGTCCAATCGTTGAGGTAAATCCTATGTTGTACTTGATGTATAAAATGAAATTTCTCAAAAAGTGTATATTCGTAATGATAATAGAAGAGACAATCTAATAAGTGGTAAAAAGACGGATGGCTTATTATAAAAAGATCTCCATGAGACGTGAAATTGTTATTGACCCAAGCGAGAGCTAATGCTACGGGAAAAAATTCAATAAATAAAAGAAAAGGAATCATTAAAGACATCCAAAAGCGAGAAAGTGGTTAATTTTGAGGCAGCGCGAAAGTCTAAATAAAATGGGCAATAAGAAAGGTTAGAACGCAATACAAAGTTTTACATCATGGAATTTTTAAATAAGACACGTAATCAACTTGGTATAAAGCTGGGAGGATCTTATAAAAATATGGTAATGTTGATCGATCATCCTGCAATGGTTAAAAAGGAGTTCTTGGAGATTTAGTACTCGGGTTCCAGCGAAAAAATAGACCAGCAAGCAAAAAAAACACATACCAAAGCGAAAACAGCAGAGTCCAAACAAAATATGGCAGCAAATTGAATAACCAGCAGTGTTGATGATTTGAGGGTGTTGGGTGTGGTTTGTGGGGGGGGATTGTGATCCTCGCGTATCGTCCAGTTGAGCAATAATGGATTTTCACTCGTACGATTAGTGAGATGGAAAAAAATGATTGGAAGGTGATATTTCGTACCGAAGAGATTAAGCGGGCGTGTGGGATTGTGGATTAGTAAATCTCCGGGTCCGGATGTAGTTACTTTGGTTTCATTAGAAGATATTGGTCTTTAATTAAAAAGGATGTAGTGGCGGCAGGTTCAACATTTTATTACTCCTGGTAATTTTTCCTAAAAGGTTGTAACGCGTGCGTTTATTTCGTTTGAATTTCCCTAAAGATTCCGTGATGCTAAATTGGTTAAGGACTTTCGTCCAATTGGTCTTATAGGGAGCTTATATAAAATTATTGCGAAAATTTTAGCTAATCGGCTTGTTGGTGTGTTGGGTGACTTAGTTAGTGAGGTTCATAGCTATTTTAGCGATAGACAAATTCTAGACGTTCGCTCATCTCAAACGAGGTGTCTCATGGTGTAAAGCGAAAAAAAACAAACGTTTATTTTCAAGATTGATTTTGAAAAGGCTTATGATTCCGTTCGTTGGGATTGTCTTAGAGAGAACGTGTTTAAATCTTTTTTTGCTTTGGTGCTAAATGTGTGGTTGGCTACAAGAGATGCCTTCGATCTTCTCGTGGTTACGGTTTAGTAAATGGAAGTAACTACGAGAATTTCCATTTTTATAAAGGCTTAAAACAAGGAGATCCGTTTGAATCACTCTTTCTTATGTTATATTGTTGTATGGAGAGTCTTTCATTTGTCCCTTTAAAAGAGTGTGATTGCGAGTATGTTTTATGTATCAAGATTAACTCTTCTATGACTTTAACTCATTATGTTTTATGCGGACGATGCTATATTCAATGGGACAATGGATGTAAGCGGAATATTGATACATTAATGTATACTGTAAAGTGTTTTGAAACGGCTTCGGGTCTTAGTATTAATCTTTAGAATAATGAAACCTCATGGGGTTAGCGTTATTCGGAAAGAGAAGGTCGACAGAAGTTACGAGACATAAGGGATTTGGCATTCTAAGTGACTTCCGTTTTCTTTTTCTGGTCACACGAAAAGTAGGGACTGTATGCTCCGATTAAATCTTTGAATGTAGGTTATCGACAAAATGGTGAATCGACTTTTCTAAATAGGGGAAGAGTAAAACTTTGTTCTTTGGTTAGGTAGGCTTCACTCTTCTTAAAAGCGGTTTTGTTTTTTTTTTTGGTTCTTTGCCGATTATCATATGTCTATTTTTAAGGTTCCTAATGTTTGTTCTACAACGTATAGAATCTATCCGGGTCAACTTTCACTTTTTTTTAATGGAAATGAGCTTGATTAGTAAAAGAGTCAATTTGGGTTAGTTGGGAATAAAGTCCTTGACGTCCTAAAGGAGAAAGGAAGTACTTGGTGTATCTAGTTTATTCCGCCTTTATCATCGTTAATGTTTAAATGGTTTTGGCGATTTTTTAATCAAAGTGACTCGATTATGGGTTAGGGTCATTCATTGCTATCCATAGATTGATGGTAGGATTGGTAGAGCTGGGAATGTCGGACATACGTCGATTTGGTGCGATATTATTAACGAATGGATAACAGGTTAGGCTTCTCAAAGAATAAGGATATTGATCTTATAATATGATGCATAAGAAAATAGGAAATGGTCGAAGTACTTCTTTTGGAATGATCGATGGAAGTGGGAGCAGCATAGTAAGAGGATTTTCTCTATTCCTAAACACGAATTTAATGCGCTTGGTAACAAAATCCACATTTCGGTAGCTTTCAATTGAGCGCAGACTTCTTATCATCCTCTTTGCGTAGGATGCCGCGTAGGGCATTGAATCCGAAACAGTGGGATCATCTTTGGAGACAGTTTTGGAGGGAGTGATGTTCAAGTCCATCGGAGGATAGGTGGTCGTGGTATATAAATAAATGATGGGTGCGGATGTTCTGTAGGGAGATTTTCAGATGCTAGTTCGGAGAACGTCAATGACAATTGTACATGGAACATATCTTACCTTAAGATAATAACTTTATTGTTTTTTCTTCTTTTCTATTCCGCAACGACAAGATGAGGATTAAAGAAGTTCCTAATGAAAGTCGAATGTTCACGATACATGCTGGTAGGAAAGGGCGTATAATGGTTTAGAACCTGTCTTCCGACTCGGAGGAACATTTCTCGTCGTAGAGGTATAGATATCCCTCGCCTTCATATCTTATAAATGTTGTAATCTGATCCCTCTCTATTACGCCTTCTATATTCTATATTGGTCCTCTAATGTGCGAGACTGAAGTGTTTGAATCCTCGAAACATTTTGTCTTTAAATTGTAATGTGATTAGTTTTAATAAGCATTATTTTACTTCGGAGTGGAGTTTGTATTTGTTTGAAGGGGTTAGGTGAAATGTTGAGTTGAACTATTGGTATCTATGATCTATGTGATGTTGGATTTCTTGGATAACTAAATTTAATAGAAAAGAGATACCTATTTATACTTAAAACGTTATAATACAAATATAAGAAAAAAAATAAAATAAACTAAATTAAATAAAAAAAATTCTTTCTTTCGTTACATTCATAGGATACCAAATTTACCATATAAAAGCCGAAAAAAACAAAACGAAACCCTAAAAAAATACATAATATATAAAAAAAATAAAAACCAAACGTACAACTAATTTAAAACCGAAACCAGGCTGCCTTCTAAGCAAGTACAAGTTATTATGAAGGAGGAGGGGGTTGTGTTATGGGTCTAAATAAATGGTGTTCAATTTAGAGGGGGTGGCTTTTCTTTTTTTTTTTTTTTCTTGTTTTTTTTCTTTTTTTCGGAATAAAAGATTTTTGTGGTGGTTTGTTTGCTTTTACTGGGCGTTGTTCCTTAATTAGACCTACAGAAAATTCTTCCAAGGATTGGCGAATAATTTTGATGATCTAAGATGTCTCTCTCTCGAGTTCTATTTTTTCTTTTGGTGTCGATATTGATGTATAGAAACCAACTAAAGAACGTTTAAGTTGGAGATTGGTTAAAAAATCCTCCCACCTTGTGTCCTTTTAATGTTCAAACATTTTCTTGCTGAGAGTTTTCTTTTATAAAAATCGATAAAATACGCGCGTGTCAAGCAAAAAAAAATGCATTGGATAAAGTGGTTTAATACGCTGCCACAGCAACATTTAACTTTTATATATAAAAATAACCACACAATGCAATTAAAGGTGAATCATCCAGAGTATAATATAATTTCCTAATTTCCAACACCATCATAGGTGATTTAAAAGATAAATCAATTTATATAGAGGTCAACCATGTATATTTTTTTATTCAAAAAAGACGAAAAAAAATTTTAAAAAAAGTAGAGCTGTGATAATGGATGCCTAAAAAATTGAAAAAATGCTAGAATAACAAAGTGTTACAAAAATATTTTTCACTAAATGATGCGTCATAATGATTTGTATATCAGATGAAAGTAATTTGAATTCCAATATAATGCATGTCACATAATTTCAGATAATTTCTTGAAAATTTTTTTGAACTCTAAAATTGCTCAGTAAAAAATTACCTAACAAACATGGCTAATTATAGAACATCAATTTGACATGTGTCCACTTATTTTCTCTCTTTAATCCTCGCTTTTGATTACGCCATGGGTAATCTAATACTTAGGCATAATCTTAGACCAAAGCAATAGAGACAGAATCTTGTGAAAAGCTTCACAGAGCAAGAAGATATCAGATTTACAAAAGCAGAAAGTAGTCAAAAGTTCCTTCATGATACAATTGCTGCACAGCAGAAGAAATCCTATGCTAGACAAAGATCAGCGGCAATCAAGCAAACGAGACCTCCATACCACTAATCACTTCAAAAATCAGAATTGATTGCCCTACCTTGGCTTACAGCATTTAGGAACACAAACATTCTGAGTGAAGATAAGAAGTTAGATGACATACAAGCAATGTATGATAAGAAATAAAAAGGTCATATAAAAGATTTCATGCTATTAGGATCTGTTGAATAAGATAGACTCGATCATACAAACTTAATATAGAAAGATTCCTCCAAAGAAGAGGAGATGAGATCAAGCAGGAATCTAAAGTTGAAGTCAAGGAAGAGGATAAAGGAGAAGAGAACACAAGAAAGAGAAAGCACAATATAAGGAAAAAGATGAAGTCAAGAAAAAGAAGATTCAAACAAGATACTTCTCAAGATGATCCATCTGACACTGAGAAAGAGAATGAAGAGCTGAGATTGTGCTTAACAATAGCTACAGATGAGGACAAGGAAGTAGATTATGAAATTCTTGACAAGAAGTATCCAATCATTGACTGGAAGTCTGAGAATCTTGGAACCAAACCACAGTTTGATGAATCTAAAAGATTATAATAGATTAATATGAATGTGGTAACAAGAAGTAATGGTCAAAAGAGATTCTTCAGCACATTGATAGGAGTGCTTTCAGTGTTTGTCGTAACTAAGAACATGGGTTTTTTGAACTTGTCGACATGTATTATAAAATCAAAAGTCGACTCTTTTTATTGCCGTATCTATGCCGTTCCCGTATCTTGAATTTTTGATTTTTGCCGTTTCCCGTTCCCGTATCCCTTTGCCGTTCCCGTTTCGGTGCTACATAGGTAATCCTTCCTAATTGTCTAATCATTCTACATAACTAATACTTCCTTTTCCGTGTATCTTGAAAGTGGATGACCTGATCACATCATCATCCCTCTTCAACGTCGTCTCAAGTACCTCCAATGATTCAGGTTTTGTAAAATACTTAAACAAAAGATAGATGCCGTCTGAGTAAGTACTAGTCTCTCCAACGTTGTTTTTCTTCTTGATGCTGTAAGGGCATCCTAAATGCATTGGATAATGTGAGTTTAATACGCTGCCACAACAACATTTAACTTTTTATATACAAAATACCCACAATGCATTGAATCTTCCAAAGTATAATATATTTCCACACCATCATATTGATTTAAAAATAAATCAATTTATATAGGCAACCATGATATTTTTTTTATTAAAAAAGACGATTAAAGTAGGAGCGGTGATATGGATGCCTAAAAAATTGAAAAAATGCTAGAATAACAAAGTGTTTACAAAAACATTTTCACTAAATGATGCGTCATAATGATTTGTATATCAGATAAAGTATTTGAATCCAAATATTGCATGTCACATTATTTTCTGATAATTTCTTTGTAAAATTTTTTTGACTCTAACATTGCTCAGAAAAATTACCTAAAAACATGGCTAATTATATCATCAATTGACATGTGTCTCTCTTATTTTCTCTCTTTATCCTCGCTTTTGATTACGCATGTGGTAATCTTATACTTAGGCATATCTTTAGCCATATGGTTTAGGCATATAAATCATTTCCCTTAAAATGGAAATGGATTACATGTTTTCTAGCTCTTCAAAATTTCGACATTGAACGAAGCCATATTGGCCCATTGTAGATGACCTAAGAACAAGTGAATAAAGGGTGATAGGAATGAGTTTAACCCATGGGAATCGGTTAAATGGATTAAATGTGTAGCTATTATTTTTAGAACGACAAGTTAGTTGCTAGTGATTCGAGCTCACAGTGACATTCAATTAGACAGTATGCAAGACTCGAACCTTCGCCTTAGGGGATAAACCCCACTCATTTTTTGCTCCAGAAGGAAAACCTTCACGGAGAGGCTCAAACCCGATACCTCCCGCATGTGGTAATAACCTTCCAAAAGTTACCCTTGATGATCATATGAGCTAGCCCAGATGGTTAAATGTATATAGCTACTATGTGCTAGCCTACTAGTCTAGCATCAAAATTCAAGTTTCATTTCATAGTGTGGTATGTTTTATTTCAGAGTTCCGGTTCGGTAAATATATGTTATATATTTGATAAATAAAGTTTATTATTTAAAAGGTCGTAAATAGTTAAACATTGAAGGTAATTTTTGTAATTTGTTGCATAGCTTGATAGTATGTTTTGCACTTTTTTTGTAATATTTTTTATTTATTTAGATTTTGGGCTGAGACTTTCCTTACTGGGCCATTTCTTTTTGGGCCGTTGTAATAAACGCCTGTTGAGGTTTATATTAATATAAGCTCTACTTTTTTGGGTTGCTTGGTATTAAAAATGTAGGCGAAACAAGCCCATGAATTAAACCCAGACAGAGAATAACACTTTTCTTGTTTATTGTTATTTGTTATATCAGGAACGTTTTCTTGAAAAGAAAGAAACCCAGTAGAAGTAGAATAAAAACACACACAAACACCAAAACACATAGTAAAATCTTAATTCGAAACAATGGATCCAAAGGTAACAGAAGTGTCACAAACATTCGAACGATTCAAAGCAGCTTTTGTCCGTAACGATTTCGATACTTGCTCCAAACTTTTGTCTCAACTCAAGGTATTCATTCATAAACCCTAATTTTACTGTTTTTTTCTATGTTATTCACTAATTGACTAGATTTGTTAGCTGATGGTGTTACTGGATCTATTAATTGTTATCATTTTAATTATTAGGTGAAATAGGTGAATTAGATGTATGTTAGTGTATAGTGTTTGATGAAGTTAAATATGTTTCAACAAAAAAAAAATTATGTAATCGAATTTCTGAATGTTACTTATTCAGTTATTAAATAGTGAGATAAGATTCAGGTTATAGAGGTCAGACCGTGGAGTTATTAAAAAATACCTAATCCCGCCGGGAGCGATGTAGACAATTATACTACAAGACCTCCGGCAACTCACAAGAGTGTGTATGTGAATATGTGTACGTTAAGTCACCTGAAAGCCTAGAGGAAACTACCCCACAAAAGGGTAACCACTAGATACGTATTTGAGTTATTCTACCGGTTGAATTAAGCTACTGGTCGAACACATGCCTTGAAGCTTGAATTTCCTAGAATGAGTATCAACTTAGGTGACCTATGTCTGATGTTAGTACGGGACAATCAGGCTTGTGAAAATTGTATTTGCAAACGTAAAGCATTGGTTAATCGGTAGTTCTATGCATATATTGTTTCACAATGAGATCGGTTTTCGTGCCAAGGGTATTATCTATGATATGAGCATTATATAATTTGTCTTGATTCTCAACTTGCAGATTGCACTGATTCAGTTCAAAAGCCTTCCTCCACTCTTTGCGGATGGTCCAACTGCTGTTCAAGAGTTGACGTTAGCAAGTAAGTATACAAGATCTTGTAAACATTTGTCACCTCGTTAGTGTAACTGTACTTTGGTCCTTTAAATATTATTGCCGATGTATACATGTCATTCTTACACACATCCCGACAAACAAGGCCTGTTTTTCAGAGATGGTCATTGTGAACCTTTTTTTTGGACAAAAAGTCCTTGTGAGCTCTTAGTAGCCTAAATGTGATTTATATATGTCCACGTATGATATATCGACGATTGAAGTGGGTTACTAAGTCCATGGTTTTATTTTTGAAGAACCAATCATTATAGTAACCTGTTTGCTTGCACTCTTCATGGTCCTTCAGCTAATATGAAATATCTATTTGACAATTTCAGGGGATATCTTCGAGCATGCTGTTGTGCTTAGTGTAAAGATGGAAGATCAAGATGCATTTGAGAGAGATTTCTTTCAGCTAAAGCCTTACTATACAGATGTTGGGTAATACTACTATTCCTTTGGCTTCACATTTACATTTAATTAGCAGAAGTGTTGTGCCAAAGTGAACTTGTGATGTTTCTAATGGTCGTTGAGCAAATTGACTCGAGAGAACTATTGCCTCTAGATTTTATTGTTAGATTTCATCTGTTTATTTATGTGCGTTTAACTTTTCAAATTTTTGTTCACAAGTTGATTTCATTTTTCGTTGGGACAGTGCTCGTCTCCAACAATCTCCACAGGAGTACCCCATCTTGGGTCTCAACCTTTTGAGACTCCTTGTACAAAACAGAATTGCTGAGTTCCACACTGAATTGGAGTTGCTTACAGCCACTGCTCTTGAGCATCCTTGTATCAAGCATGCAGTGGAGCTTGAACAATCATTCATGGAAGGGGCTTACAACCGGGTACTGACTGCTAGACAAACAGTACCTCATGAAACTTACGTTTATTTCATGGATCTGTTGGCAAGAACAGTCAGGTGAGCATTATTTAATATGCATTATTGTAAGTTATTTGTGGCATTTGGATGTCAGTTGCTTCAGCAAAGAACAAAGTGTTATTGGTAGGTAGCAAATATGGCACAGGTTGCCAGTTGGTCAAATTGGGAAAGTGGGTAAATTCAGTGGGGAGCAAAACGAGTTGAGCCAACCCAAACACTTCTTTAGATATAAAGCAACTCTTGTGAATCTGGACTTCTCAACCTGTTGGATTTGTTTCACCAAGTTCACCCCTTATTGAAGCACTTGTTTATTAAGTTGTGCACTTATCTATCGCCTAGGTCTGTTCATTTGGTGGTAAGTGGTGTAAAGTATTATGTATGGTATGTGGTATATAGTATATCATATAAAACACCACACATTTTTGCACTAAAACTTTGACATCCGAAAAGCTTGCAGATGCTTATCATCATGTCTCTTTTTCTTCCAAAAAAGATGCAAGCATTGTGCTCTTTCTGTACTGTGTTGTGAGCTGCAATTATAGAGGGGTCTTCATAATTCACATTGAAGCGAATTGTAAAATGCTACTTAATGACTTCATACAATATATATTTGCAGGGATGAGATTGCGGGGTGCAGTGAGAAGGCATATGACTCTCTTACGGTTAAAGATGCCAAACAAATGCTATTGCTCAACTCCGACCAAGAGCTCTCTGAATACATCCAAGAGGTAGTTCTTTATGTTGATTATCATTACATTACAATGTAGTTTAACCTCTTTTCGGAAAGAAGGTGATACATTTCGGATGACTTTTCACTGCTGACCCGCCTACCCATTTTCTTTTCAGTCAACCCATTTGACCCGTATATAAAAAGTGATAACCCAAGTTTACCCATTTGTAGTTTTATAGTATGAATTGATGTGGAATGAATTTTGAACTAGCAAGTACTAATATGAAATTTGCAGGAGCATCCTGAGTGGGAGGTAAAGAACGGATTGGTGTTCTTCCAGAAGGCAAAAGATTCTGCACCATGCAAGGAGATCCCGTCTCTCCAACTCATAAACCAGACTCTCAGCTACGCAAGGGAGTTGGAGCGTATTGTTTGATTGTTTTATGAATTCCAAAAACTTGTTATGTTCTTTCGGAACTTATTGCATATTCGAACAAGCGTAAGGAGGACAATCTTTGTAATTTTGCTATTAATCTGACTGGGAAATTGTCAACACCATTTACATTTGGTTTGCATATTCTTAAATTGGTTCACGGGTTTTGACTATGGAGATTTTCAGTGTCAGCTTTCAACTACTAGGAGCAGTTATAACTACTACTGCACCCACTTTAAAGTTACTAAATGGTAGGTGTACCATTTATTATTTTATGTTCAGGTCAAACAAATACAACCATTTATTGTTTTGTGTATTATCAAATCATATAATATTTTGAGTGTTGATACATGCCTACCAAAGTGAGTAACAAGTAAATAATTTAGAGTTTTGATATACATTTGTTTGTTTAATTTTTTCATTAAGTTGTCTTTAATTAACAGATGACTTAATGCAGACAGCTTTAGTTTTATCACTTTGTATTTTAAGTTTTTTTTTTATTAAGTCATTAACAAATAATTTTCATATGATTTTTTGAATTCAATTTTTTTCATATTAAGTCTATTTCAAACACTACATGAGTAGACTTAATCCATTCATTTCATGAAAAATGTAATAAACTTATTCTCTCATCATTTTATGCCAACTATTTATTCAAAATTCTTGCCGAATCCGAGTTTGCTGCTCCAACCATTACCAAACTGATACTTATTTCGTTTTAGTACTCCAGGTGCTTTGTTTCTAATAATGTTAAATCCAGCAGCGGATCAATTCCGACGAGCTTTTTAAACTAGTACTTTGTGCAATCGTCTATATAGCTTCCTTAATAAACGTTGGTTCTTCGATCAAATTTTTAATGACTTTCTAGTCAGATTGTTCATGCGTTTTGGATATAACAAATCTTTCGGTACAAATTTAGGTGTATGTTTTACCCATACAAAATCAATTTACACATTTTTATTTATTTTTATTTTACCGGGTATTTCCCTTTCCTAAAAAAATATATTTTTATTATTTTTCTGGGAGAATTAGATTTTGTTGTTCATGTATTTTTGGTTAATACTTGATAATCAAATGAAATTGGACTATCTGTACATAATATAATTTTTGATCTTTTATTTACTAAATGGAAATATTTTTCAAAAAAAAATCTTCATTAAGAAAATGTGGAGGTGATGATTTATACAGAAGATTGATAGTGATGCTAGTGTACTTGATAAAGAAATTTCAACAACAATATGGCATTAAATATAGTAGTAATTTTTATCTATTGTGGTCCTTGTAGATTTGATATCTTAGATGGATGCATTTCTTTAGGCTTTTAGCTAACACGCCCACCAACATCAACTTTGGTCTATATTAAATTCCAACCATTATTGTTCATAAAGTACATTGTACAATTGCCAAGTATAGTTTTCTTGCTTACTAGCAAGCTAATTAGATTTGTGTATATAAGAAAAACTGCTAGATCTTGTGAACATGGCCAATTTACCATATAAATAGTATTTGTTGACACATAAGTATAGACATGTGTGAGATAAATTCATTCACATTTAGAGCACAAGGTATCGGGCGTTAGGCTTGGTTGGTGCCATATAACGCGACCCTGTAACGCCAGACGGCACCTTTGCCCTATAGGGCCTCACACCAAACTTACTAGCCGAGTTATAGGGTTTTTTTTTGTGTGTTTTATTGGGTTAAAGTAGTGATGAAAAGAAGTGTTTTTGGTTAAGTTATAATGGTGAGGTGACAATATTTTTTGCTATAAACGAGTCTTTTATGGCTCATGACACCTAGTAGTTTAAGCTTGAGGACTAATCTCCAAAAAAGATATCTTGATGTGAACTTCAAAATTATGAAAGCTAGCAAATTGTTGAGACAAGTAGACACTGAATTATTTCTGATATGATCTATGATAGGAGTACAGCCTCCATAACCAACCATACAAAAGTCACCAAGGTTGTCACACCTTTGTTAGTTTGTATTTATTATCAAGCTTTTAATTTGTCCATTTATAAATCTCCATCTTTCATTATATAGCCGACACTTAAATTAAGCCCCACAACTGTCCTTCAAGACCAACTACATATCTACCCAAAAACACTTGACTTTATGTTCTTCACTGATTCTTTTAGAATACAAACTCTCATTTGACAAGATCATCAAGGGCATATCATGAAACCTTAAAAGATTTGTGTGTTTGTGTTTTCTTGGTGTTTTTGCAGGTGAAAACTTACTGTTTATGTTTCTATGGAGGCTAAGTATACATCATCTCCACTAAATGGTTTTCATTCAGCTTCAAATTATGATGAAATATTCATGCAACGCAGCTTGATCTTTGCTGATAGTCTCAAGGTCACTTTTTTCTTTTTTTCGAGATATTTAATGAGTGACTTACCTTTTGAGTCACTGTATTTTGTGAACTAGCTATTGTTAAAACCATTATAGCTTACTTTCTAGTTTCTAATCTAAGGTAATGAACTTATAGGACTTGAGGAATATAAGGAGTCAGTTATATTCAGCTGCAGAGTTTTTCGAGGACTCGTATCACAAAAATGACAATGATCAATTGTGAGTACTAGCTAAATCCTATTGTATTTGTTGGTTTTGAGTTGTTATTTGCTTATAAGGTTGCTACTTTTTGCTGTTATTGTGTGTAGATTGTTTGAAAGCTTAAAAGATTATGTGTCAAAAGCTCTTATTAGCACCATTGACCATTTGGGCTCTGTGACATCAAAAGTCGACGCTTTCTTGGATGAAAATATCGATGAAGCATTTGAAACAAATCTTCGAGTATTATGCATCCAACAGGTACTAAAGAGACCACTTCAACATAATGAAACGAAAACCATTGTTCTTTGTTTCCCTCATGAATTTGTGTGTGTGATTTTCTTTGAAATTGTTACAGAGACTGCAAACATGCCAAACTTATAGCGACCATGAGGGTTTTTTGCAACAATCACTGATGATACAGATACCAAAGTACCATAAGCAGTACCTACTCCCAGGTCGATTTTTCTTTTTTTAAGGAAAAAAGTTAGGAAGTATCAGTAGTCTTTTATTGGTATAAACATAGAGGCAAACACTAACTGATATATACTTTCATTTGGTATAGATGGACGTTTTTCTGAAGCCATTCAAGCAGAAAAGGCAAAGGCCGAATCATCAGGATTGAGGTAATACGTGTTACCAAGAAACGTATTTAAGCACTGTTATCACATACTTCATATTAAAAACCTCGTGCAGGAGAGGACGTAATGAGCAAAATTCTAGTGAGTTCTCATCAGGTTTGATTGCGTTTTCATTTGCAAAGGCCACACCAAACAAAGCACTAGGTCAGGAAAAACAGTTTCTTTACGGTCGGTAAAATTTCAACTTTTTTGCTTTAAGCACTGATTTGAGTTTACCTGATGGCTGATAACCAGAAAAACGATCACGATCTATGTCCCCAAGTCGCTTCAGAATCAAGCGTTCCGGGTCTGTTGCCAGTCGATCCGCCAGTCCAGTCGTTCCAATTATGCATTCTGGATCTGTTATTTATCGATCCATTAGTCCAAACATACCACAGGTAAACAAACATGAACCTTTAGGTTTTTTTATACATTTTGAGCATTTTTAAACAAAACTGCAAAATTGTCATAGTTCACTCTGTAACTTTCTGTATGATTGCAGAGGTCTAATCCAATGTATCCTGAAAGGGAAAGAAGAAAAGATATCGAAGTTTATTCCAAGAAAACTAAAAACCTTTTCAAGGCGTTGCTTAGCATACACAAGTACAAGAACGATAGCTCACCGTATAAATAGTATTGCTGTAAATTTTGCCGTGGAAATCATATATCGTATCTGAATACCAGAACTCATGCATTATGCGTGCTAGACTCTGTCAGCGTGCTATTGCCCGAATGGCCGGATACACCATTTTGTAAAAATCTGAACTTTATAATAGTCGGAATATAGACGATTTTATTCAATGATTGTAAATTATAAATGGTCATCATTGAAGTCATGTCGTAGGATTTGAAGTAAACAATCAATAATTTCGTCAAAAACTCGCTACAGTAGGCAGATATTACACTGTTTCATTGGTGCGTACAGAAGTTAAATACCGTGATATCCAGCCACATAATGTTGGAAGACATAGGCTTTCATATAACATGTTGGAAGACATAGGCTTTCATATAACATCAGCAATTAGGATGCAATAGCAACTTCAACGATAAAATCCAAGAATTAACATTTTCATGGTTTCAATAAAAGAGCACCTTTTGTGCACGAATCCAATACAAAATCTTTTATTTAAGTTTTCCAGAGTATCATCTCTGACTTAAGCCTCGAATAATAAACATAATAAACAACACGGTGATGAAAATGTTCATTCTTGTAGAACCACGCTTATCTCACCCTTCTCCAAAAGATCATAGAATGCCCTTGTCTTTCTCTGCTCGTTCCAGTGATGCATCTTCCACAAACCACCAGCGGCTAAGCCAAGCACTGATCCAATGATCAACTCCTTCACCACACTTGGGCCTTTCAAGACGGGATGAGCAACCCTACCACCAACCATGTTTTAATTTCTGTAGTCAAAAGCCAGCAAAACATAAATCAGAATATTGAACCAAAATCTTACAGAAATTCCTCTAATACATAGTTATGATATTAGAGAGCATAGAATCACAAGTTAAATAGATCCAAATAGAAGCAAGCACATCAAATCAAGTGAAGTCAAAATTTACTAAAAAGAAGAGCATAGAGAAATTTACTAAAAGTAAAACACAAACAATTTAACACCAATAATGACAACATATTAACCCTTAAATCCAATAAAAAGAATGAACAAACAAATTCAGCAGAGAGAACCGATGAGAGGTACTAATGCCGAACCGCCAAGAGAACATATATGCAGATACGATGAGACAGTACTAAGGTAGTGCAACGACGAACCTAAGGGAAGACTGTTTGATATTTATTATCTGTTTATGCGAATCAAGCAGATGCTTAATGGGCTTCAAATGATTAGATATATTACTCAAGGAAGGTCTCTATGGGTTCAACTTTTATTACTTCAATATCAGGATGCTATACCACATAAAAATCTAGGTAGGAAACAAAAACTATTGAAACACGTATGATCGTATCAGTAACAGATTGTTGCAGACCAACAAACCAAACCACTGTTACTGAGCAAATATTAGAGGGTGAGCTGAGCTCTTCGACTGGAAGAAAAACTATAATTATGGGATCCGGACCACTTAACTTTTAACCCAGAATGTGATGAGCATATGTTCCTAGTGTAGCTGTAAATCATAACCGTAACTGAGATAATAAGAATGGCAGACTAGTGTGGCCACAGACGTAGGTCAAGAACATCTCTTAACGAACCATGTAAATCTTATGCTATTTATTGTGCGATATATATTCCTCTAGCCATGTTCTTGGATGTTTGTATCTTACCGCTACCAATCCTACCATTGTAATAATTCAATTAAAAGTTGTAAAACCCAAGATACAAAAACCCTATCACATTTCCCTACCATCACATGATCTCAATATTCTTCAGCATAGCTTAGATAATCAAATTAAATAACTGGAAAACACATAAATATATCTAGCAATATGTGGGGGTGTTTGTTTAAGCTTTATATGTGGGCTTATGAGCTTATTTGATTTCGGATTAAATTACATAAGCCCTAATTTTCCGGCTTATATCGAGACTTATGGGCTTATATAAGTTTATCATATCGTGATAAACTTATATAAGCCCATTAGTCTCAAGATAAGCTTATGAGATATAAGCCGAAAATAAATAAGCTCATAAGCCACATATAAGCTTAAACAAACACCCTTTTGCGGCCTTATGAACATGTGCGATTTCGGCTTATTTTTCACAAGCTCAAATTTTTGGCTTATTTTCAGACTTATATAAGCTTATTGTGATATAGTAAGTTTATATAAGCCCATAGGTCACAAAATAAGCCGAAACATGTAAGCTTGTGAAAATTAAGCTGAAATCACATAAGCCCATAAAAAAGGCTTAAACAAACACCCCCATACCAAAAAAAAGCGGAACCATATATCCAAAAATAAACAAAAGTCTCGAAAACACATAGATGAGATAACCAAACAACAATAAACTATAAACTTATTGTTTAAGTTAAGGTTTCGTGTCATATGATGTTTTTTGCATAGATCATTCATAAGAATATATGTCACTAAATAAATAAATCATCAAAAAGCTATTAAAAAAATAGCAATAAATCTACTGAAAAATATAAAGTGGATTAATAGATCTGATTGATATGATAAGTTGAATACCTTGAGACGATAAAGGAGATGACTTTGATTGAATATTCCGGTACCGGTTTTATCGCCGTCGGCTTGACCTACACTTGAAATGAAATGAACTGAGACTTTGTATCTAAGTACTCAAATTAAAGAGTTAAGTATATTTTTGGTCCTTCTGGTTTGGTCAGTTTTTCACTTTTGGTCCAAAATTCAAAAAAAGTTTGGTTTTGGTCTAAAAGACATAGTTTCGTTCCACTTTTAGTCTAAAAATTTTAGTCCAAATTTACGGAACAAATTAAATTTGCACAAACGTCCTTTATGATTTCATACTTTTCATTTCAGGAACACATTTTTTATCACCTATAATAAGTTAATACCTTAAGACGATAATGGAGATAGCCTGTTACGTTGTACGGGTCTGAGTGTTGGCAGATCACGAAAGCTCAAGCCAAAAGGGTGGAAGTTTCGGAACTAAGAATGCTAAGGTGGAGGTATGGTTAAACCATGTTAGACATGAACCCAAACAGAGTTTTTAGTGCAAAACTTGAAGTCGAAACGATTATCTACAAGATGAGGGAAGGAAGGCTGAGATGGTTTGGACATGTCAAGCGGAAACCACAAACAACGTCGGTAAGGAAGGTCGAAGCTCTATTGGTTAATGGCATGAGGAGAATGGGTAGACCAAAACTTAGGTGGGGGATAAATTAAAACATGACATGAAGGAGCTTCTCTTGTCTAAGGACATAACATCTTATAGGAACGCGTGGATAGATAGAGTTAGCATAGGAGGGTAGAAAGGGTATGTTGTTTGTGCTTTTTATGAGGTAGCTTTTCGCGTTTAGGCTTTTCTGAACTTCCTTGTCTAGTGAGTTTTTGAGTTCCCGGGCTAGTCCCTTTTAGGCTTTAGGTCGTCTTTTTGCTCCCATTTGTCTCTTTTGCTTTGTCGCTTTTGTTTTGATCCTCTATGCATTACCTTGCTTTCTTCTTGGTGTTTCTCTTAGGTTTTTTGTTTTAGTTTGCCTTTAGGTCCCTTTTTCGGTGTGTGCTCCTTTCCTTCCTTGCACTTGCCCGGTTGCTTTCTTGCTGGTATTGTTTTTGGTTACGCTTGTCCCTTTGCGTCTCCTGTGCTTTCTTTTGCCTTTTGGCCTTTTGTTTGTGTTATACTATGGCCTTTGCTTGTGTTTTTTGCATGCCCGTTTTCTTTCTTGCTTGTATTCTTAGTTTTTTTATGTTGGTTTTTTTGCTGGTTGCTACGTTGCTTGTTTACTTGTGTTGCATGTTGGCTTGTGCGCTTATTGGCTTGCTTCTAGTCGTATGTTTGCTACTTGTTTTCTTGCTTCGTAGCTTGTTTACTTGTGCGCTCATTGGCTTGTGTGCTTGGGTGCTTGTTGGCTTGGGTGATTGTTTACTTGTGTGCTTGTTGGCTTGGGTGATTGTTTTTTGCTCATGATTTTTTACACCAGCCGGAGGTCCACTGGAAGCAGTCTCTCTATTGCTAGGTTTACCCTGGTGGCAGGGGTATGATATGTCTATATTTTACCTCCCTCTACCCCACTCAAACGAGATTGTGTTTTGTTGTTGTTGTATCATCTTTAAGAGGCTAAGTGTCGGGCAAAAATCATCCTTATTGGGAACGACTTTTGCATAAAGTTTTACAAAATGTTTTGCTAAAAACTTGTTTGTTGGTGCTTAAAAGTTACGAAATACTTTCTAGAAAAAGGCCATGAGGGGGAGGGTCTCCATATTAAGTCCATGACTTAAATAATAAGTTTACAAATTTATCCTCCTACTTTTTCACATATAATCCCACATAACTGCTTTTTAGGGTATAAAAGTAATTTTCTTCAATTCAGACATTTTATTCCGCACATAAAACAAACACTCATATATCTATAAACAAACAGACAACATATATCTAGACAGACACTTTAATTTTACAGAACTTAATAAAAAAATTAAACAAACAGGCCCTAAGTGTCGGGCAAAAGTCGTTCACGACTTTTGCATAAAGTTTTACAAAAAGTTTTGCAAGAATCATCTTCTAGGGATGTAAAGTGCCATACATTTGACCTCTCAGAGATAATACTTACCGATAGTTTCTCGCATGATGATTAACGCCAAATTTGATAAACCACATTAATGGTTTTTGCAGTTTACACTATATGGAACACGTAGAAGGGGGGGGGGGGGGCTGAATACGTTTCCGTTTAGAAACTTAAATCTTTTATATTAAATTACCGATCAAGTGTGGCGCAATACGAAGAGTGTTAATAATAATTCTACAATAACTATATATATAGTAGTAGAGCGTATCGCAACAATACAATCATAGACACAATTTCAACATCTATCCACGACACAAACATAGTCAAAACAATATAAGCAACAAGGCACATAATCATTTATGTAATGCAAGTATAAATTTAAAGCGATAAATGCGAATCGAAATGTAAAGAGATAAGTAAAAGGAAATGCAAACCGGACACGATGATTTATAGTAGTTCGATCACGAAGCTCCTCTTCGCCCTACTCCACTATCCGAGTACCCAACTCGAGAGTTACTTCACTATTCAACAAGCTCCTTTCACGGCGGAGAAAACCTTACAACGTCGCTTACATTATTTTCTGACACTAAGCTAGATGTCGAGTTCTTCTTCGGGTACAACCAAACCCATTATGTTTATGGCCTAACATAACTAACCTCTACGTTGCTTACAATGTTTTCTGACACTAAGCTAAATGTCGAGCTCTATTCTAGCTAGAACCAATCTCTCAACTATACTAGTTATGTTTTTATGGCCCAACATAACAAACCTTGTGTTTTAAGGCCTAGACGCATAAACCATCTAACCTATAATCTATATGAAAATGTTACAAGACAAAATCCAAGACTTAGTAGTCAAATGGATACTAGTTCCTAATCTAAACATCAAGAACCTTTCTATACAACCCGATCTACTTTAAGAAACATAAGTGGTCAAATGAAATCACTTATATATAACCCAATCTACTACATTATATTCAAGTAATCAAAGAAGATCACTTCTATGTAGAGACAACATATACTTTACTACATACCCCTTGGTGCTAGTGGAACTAATCGAGAATGTACGATGAACCAAGCCTTATGCTAGAACATGATTAAAAATCAAGAAAACTTATGTGTATATGTATTTTGAGCCGTGAGTTTCATCAAGATGAAGGGGAAATGGCTTGGCTATTTATAGGCTGGAACATACCTGGATAAAAGGGTTAACCCACCAATAGGTAATAGGGTGAATGGGCAAAAGGGTGAACTTACCAATGTGTAATAGCATGTATGGATAAAAGCATGCACCTAAATTCAAAATTTGAATTTACTCATTTTCCCTCCATTATCTAGAAGCTTCTAGAAGCCTTGATGGGCCTTAATGGGTCGCTCACCATTGGGCCCTCAATAGGCTTGTCCGTTTGCTTGGCTCGATCCAATTAGCTAAGTCCATATGTGTAGGAATCTTGAGATGTCGAGACGAGTTGATGAATGTATGCTTTGAATGGATGTTTACTTGTGGTAGATAAAGATGGCGAGATCTTTGTGTGTTGATAGGAGTTGATGAATGTATGTGTTGATGATTCGTGGTTACAAGTAACTTGCGCACTTTACGTTACGTATTACAAGTTACAAATTTGTCATTACCAAAACAGAAAAAGACTGTATACATTAAATATCATAATATTTGCACTAACACACTAAATTAAATTAAATCCTTAGAGCATCTGCATTGCACCAAGATTTTTTTGAATGACTTGATGCACTTATCACAAACACTTTTCAATTAATTTTGTTTTAAAAAGTCATGTTTCTGATGTTAGTCTTCAACATAAAAAGATATTTCAAAAGTGTCAAGTCATTGCAAGAAGAGGTTTGGCAGTGAGTGTCTGAATATAAAATTAATAAACAATAGTGTCAAGTCTTTGCTTCAAACGCTCGACTGATACCTAGTCTTTAATATTTCAAGTCATTGTCTTTAATGCAAAAAAGTTATACTTCCTCCGTCTCATAATTATTGTCCACTGATGATTTTTTAAGTTTTTATATTTAAACTTTGATTTTAAATTAGTTCGACCAAGGACCAAAAGTGGAACCAAACCTTTAAATACGGACTGTTTTTGCAATTTTCAAATTCGACGGACCAAATCTGCAATTTGGCCAAACCACAAGGACCATTTTTGCAATTTACTCTAATCTAGTGCTGACTTTTGAGGTCTTTATTTTGCAACTTTGACCTTAATTTTTTTTTTGTTATATAAAACTTGATGCAAAATATATGAATGATTGAGTTTTAAATATATTTTCATTAGTGTAATTTTCATCAAATATTATATAACACAAATCTCGTCGCATCGTGAGTGCAATAATAACCTTATTACACTCGTTTGTTTATGACCGTTGAAAATGCATTCTAATATCCTCGTCTTAGTCAATTAGATCATATAATACCTTAAGTTATGAAAACTGCGGCTTGGTACTCTCACCTTGTGGGAGTTATATTAGATGCTAAGACATTTTAGTGTGTTTTAGAGCTCCATGTGTGGTGGCTCAAATTACAGAACCAACTGTGTGTCACGTCATGTCATCTCATCATTTCTCTTTTTCACTTTCCTTATAACTCACACATCAAAATACCTTCTCACCTAATCCAAAACTTCGCTTTTAAATCCCATCATACCCACTTAAAACATAATAACCAATTAAAACAAAAAAAATGCTTTTGGTGAGCGACTTCACTCGCGCCTTACGCGTTGGGGAGGGTGGGGGGTATGGAGGCTTGACCTTGGCTCCAAACCAAGGAAAAAAACCCGAAAACCGGACCTATAATAACTAGCCCATTAGATCGGGCCATATCTAATAAAAAGTACCCGAACATAAGCCAAAATTGAAAATTCTAGTAAACTTTGTTCAAATCATCTTTGAATCAAATCTGAAGAAGAAAAGGCATCTGGTTAACATGGTAATTAATTAATTTAAACCTTGACAGTTTTAATTATATGATTATAAATTGATGATTAACTAATGATATTGCATACAGTCGGCGTTGTTCAATTTTCATTCGTTTTTGACGGTGGTTTTATTGGTGATTTGCACCTGCACTTTCTTAAAGATGCAGTTTCCCACCTTCCTTGAACAAAAAACTGGGTATGTACGTTTGTTTCTCTATCTTTTATTAACATATTGTTTTTTAAGGATCATTGTTTTTTTTCTACTTATTAGAGCACACCCATGACATGTTATAGGTACCTATAACTTTCCTATAAGGGGGTGTTTGTTTCGGCTTATATGTGGGATTATGAGCTTATGTGATTTCGGCTTATATTTCATAAGCCCCAATTCTCAGGCTTATTTTGATAGTGCTGAGCAAAATCTACCGAAAACCGAACCGAACGGTCGGTTTTTGGTTTTATATAATTAATGGTTTGTGTTTCTGTTTTGTTCGGTTCGGTTCGGGTCAAAACTAAGAAAAATACACCTAAACTATCTAAATCGGTTTCGCCAGGTTAACTTGGGTTCGGTTTCGGTTTCGCTAGGTTAACTTCGGTTCAGTTCTCGATTCACTTTTTCCTCGAAATCGGTTTTCAGTTCGGTTCTGGTTTGACCCGTTGTTTAGCCCTATATTTTGAGACTTGTGAAGCCCACAAGTTCCAAAATAAACAAGAAAATTGGAGCTTTTTGAAATATAAGCCGAGATCACATAAGCTCATAAGCCCACATATAAGCCGAAACAAACACCCCCTAACAGTTATAATAACTACAACGCCCCTTTGTGTTATAGGTGTCATCGACATTATCTTTGCATTCGTTATGCGTTTCTTTTTTTTCTTTTGTTTTTTGTGAGTTGGTATTTTTTGTGTTAGTTGACGTGGCGGCGCCTATACACTCTTTTTATTAAAGTAGCAGGTGCAATGCGGACCTAACTTTTAACCTATAACATTAACACAAAACTTGAAAAACACCCTTCCAAGAATAACCCAAGTTATAGGTACACAAGACCCACAAATTTTATTTAATTTACAATAGAAAAGAAAAGAAAAAAAAAACGCATAGTGATTGTTATACTCGTGGCGGTGTACCTATAACATACACATGGGGTGCGGCTATAACGGTTATAGGAATGTTATAGGCACCAAAGTGGCCCTATAACTCGCAGTCGTGCATATAACGAATTGAATTGCACCGTGCTCTATTAGTGTGTTTTGTTCAGTTAAAATGTGCATCCTCGTCTTCGCTTAGTAGGTTGATGGATTGTAATACCGAGAAATAGCAACAGATATAATATAAGACTAAAGAGGTCGAGACAACTTACATATTTTTATTGATGGGGGCAGTGAACAATCCGTGGTATCTGAATCATAGTCACAGGAAACGCTGACTCGGCCGCGTTTCGCGTTTCGGATCGTTCGTACCCAAACGCGGTACGATCGCGACTCGGATCGCTCGGGATCGCGATCTGGGTCGCTATATTCGACGTTCCCAAAGAACATCAATCAGCGTACCGAAGTCTATTGGGTCGACGTACCAAAATGAATCGGTACAGTGTACCAAAGTTAATTGGTACGGCGTACCAAAGTGATTTGGTACAGCCAGCTTTAACCATGAGTTTAATTTGATTATTAAATCATATCATTTTTCAACTTGGACCAGTACTTTCTCTTATTTTAACAATCTTTTGAGTAAATCTTTTGAGTATTGATATATATCATATGATATTTGGCATTTTGGCTTATATGTATACTAATTTAGAAAAATAATGTTATTAATAATATGGTACATCGTACCAAATCGGGTACAACGTACCAAATTTTATGGTACATCGAACCAAAGCGAACCGTAGCGTTCCGAAATGAGCCTACCCCCCCTCGTACCGAATTTTAGGGACCTAGCGAACCGCGTTCCCGTTTCGCGATCCCGTACCGAAGCGAACCGCGTTCCGTGTGACTATGATCTGAATATTCACAACTCAATATTTACCATTTTGTTTTTTGTAATCTGATAAACAAAAGTAAAAATGATGATTCTGCAATGAACGTATTGATGAAAACTGGAAAAAGTTATGATATACGTGCTTTTGGTTTGATTTAAACGAAAAACATCATACTTCTGAATACTCGTATTGCTATATTGGCTAAATGTCTTATTACACTTCTGTCTCGGTTGTGTGGTATTGTGTTTTCAGTTTTCCTTTGAATCTTGTGATTTTTCCGCAGAAAAGATTTGTAGACAATTGTTTTATAATTGAGTGGACCAATCAGAGGTGAAAGTGAGCGAGTATAACATCTCTGAACCTCATTTTGATCACTATACTTGATAAAGTGGGGATGAGTCGGTGTAAATTATATATATCTTATTGGCAGACCATTTTTTAGATTTGGAAAGCACAAATGAAACTTTTGGTATGCACTAGACAGGTCGCTAGTTGACAGAAGTGATAAATTGTATGATTTATATCAGCTGTCTTGTAGGTCTCTTTGTATTCATTTTACTTGCATATCGCTAGGTTTCCTGTCTCTCCGTTTGCAGTTGTGAAATTGATTTTTTTTTATGCAGATTTCGTGGGTTTTTTTGGAAGGCTGCTAGAATAGGTAAGCTTCTGATATTCAAGATATTTTTTTCCTTTCATAATGCAGTTTGTACATACTGTATGTATGTATCTCACTGGCCATTAATATTTTTAACAGGTGAGCGGTTGAGTCCATGGGTAGCTGTCGGATGTTTCACAATGGGCGTCTCCATTATATTTTTCTGAATGACATCTTCCGAGTATTGGGCAGCAATAATGAAAGATTGCTATCTGTGTGGTAGAACATTCTTGTCTAGAATTGTTTCTAATAGAATATATAGATCTCTTCTACTTGTTTTGTGTGTTATTGTGTACCATTTGTTCTACGAGGACATGGAAGACCACTACTGTAGAGTTGAAATTTCATCTTTTCTATTCAATGCTACTTGTAATTATTTTTATATTTTAGTAATGTGCAAGTGGTGATTTGAACTTGAAACTTCTAGGATCTTTTTGACAGTAGTTTAGCTGTGCACAAATCATCTGGACCGACAAATCTGAAAAACCAAACTGGGACTCAACCAGATTCTGCTGTTTCTTGGGCCGGAAGAATGATTCTTTTATCAACTTTGTAGTTTGTGAAACTTAATTAAAAGCGAGTCGTTTTGAGTTCATACTTGTATTCTTCAAAGCAAGAAACTCATCTTTGTATTTTGGTTCATAATCTAGTTTAAAATTAAACTTATTCGCTTAGTTTCGGTTTCTAGCCACTTTATTTTCTGGTCCTGGCAAGATTATAAAGTCTGGTTTACGCCTGGCAAAAGACAACGTTCTCATATGTCAAAGATTTACTGCTTACCTTGTTAAAGACTAATTAATACTCCACATTTATTGTGTTTGTAGAAATTTCCCATAGGTATCAACATGAGTTACTAACTGTGTAGAAAGAAACTAAACTTGATTTGTCATCAGAATTTGGAAGTCAAATTTTATGTACTAAATTATCCATAACTTATGATACAACGAAAGAACAAATAACAGCAAATGAATCAGTAAACTGAGAGCAGACTTAAGGGGAAATTGTCATTGAAATGAAATCTCTGTACATGATGAGTTTATATACACGAATGAGAAACTCGAGACATAAGTCAACAACTTTGACGAACTGAGCTAACAGAATAGTAATAGAATTTTAACTAACATAAGTATCTAAGGACTTAAGCTTCTATTAACCAGGTGGAATATATGTTCTTAAACAACATAACATGTTGTAATACTATATGAAACTAGAAATAGGAGCATTACGTATAACAGTGCCTTTATCATTTCATCTTCGAGTCTAACGATGGTTCACTTTATTCAGTCCCATACAATAACCATGAAGCACTGTCAACACAAACCAAGCTTGACTTACAATTTTATCGAATTAATTATATACTTGGTTATGTCAATGGTCTTGTTTTTGCTTCTTCTACAAAGTTGCATAATAAAGATTATGTCCATCTTGTTTTAAATTTAACTACTAAAGATTATGTGGAATTGCCAAACTTAAGTCAAGAATTTGATTTCGGTATGGACGGATTTGGTTATGATTCTGTATCAGATGATTACAAGGTTGTTCATATCTCTGGTTTAAACAGCTGTGTGGATGTATATAGCGTTAGAACAAATACTTGGAAGCTGGTGAGTCATTCATCTTATGATTATTATAAAACCTGGTTGGGTGTGTTTGTTAATGGATTTCTTCATTGGATTGTTAAAAATCATTCTAAACCGGTTATTGTTGCTTTTAGTTTAGCCGATGAGAAATTAAGTGAACTTCTCCCACCCAATTTGTATAATGAAGTGGATATGGTGTCTCATCGCTATACCAAGCTTGTAGCACTTGGTGACAAGCTTGCTATATTCAATGAAGTGAAAGGTGATGTATGGCTGATGAATGAGTACGGGGTACAGAAATCTTGGACAAAGATTGTAGTCCATGGATTTAGTAAAAATCCAATGGTTAAACCCAAAGTTTTTTTTGACAACGGGAAAATTCTGTTTCTAACCGGTGAATTACTGAGTGTATATGATGTTGAAAAAGGAACTTTCTGTAAAAGTGTTGATATTTCTTATATGAATCTCAGAAAGGTTATGGGTGCTTATGTCGAAAGCCTTGTCTCACCAAAATTCAGCAAATCCAGTTAGAAATCGTCAAATTCAATCGAAGATAAATGTAGATGTAAGGTTCAAGGATGTTTATTATTTTTTAAGTTCGCATTGAACAATTTGTTCGAGTTGAATCCATCTTGAGATCATTGTCAAGTTTTTTTTTTTTTTTCCATGTTTAAATTATTGGATTGTTTTTTTCCTTGTGTTTTTATTGAATATGGATGCTTTAGGATGTTACATATGTTGTACTTGATTCTACATCTCATCATGTATACATTGTTTAGACGTGCTTCCCGATTTGGTTTTAATTTGTTTACAAAATTATGCTCCAATGAAAGTTATTCAGGTTGAAGGTTCTTTTTTTGGCTTTGTATACTTGCCAGCGTTCTGTTTCTGCATATGCGTTATCAAACTTTACAATTTTGGGTATTCAGCAGCAACACGGACTAGTTTAAGTGGTTGGAGATGTTTTTATGAAGATTGGCCACAGGTGTTGGGCGGATTGATTTGTTTGCTCACGCACTTATTTTATCTTTCGCTAATTCTGATACTGATCTTTCTTTATTGTGCCTGGGGGAGTCCATAATTACCAATTTACCATAGCTCTTCATGTTTGCTATCTTTCGAACACAGTTCAAAGATTTCTTCTGAACTGCATCTTCTTTAATTAGATGCAGTTCAGCTCTATATGGGTCCAGGCTAATTCTTTAATCAGCTTATAAGTTTGTGAAACTTAAAAAACACGTAGTCTTGGGCAATTAGTTATTTTCAAACAAGAAACTCATGTTTGTATTTGGTTGATGATATGTATGTGCTGTTTAAGGTCACAGTTACCTCACATAAAAGATGGAAAAAATTACTGTTCACATTATTCTAAGGTGTCACTTGACAATTAACTTTGCAAGCCAAACTTCTCAGAGTTACGACCCATAAAGATTGTTAAAGACAGAATACTCATCAAATAAAATAAATTTAAAACCTGTCATCGGGATTTGAAACAATTGGTGTACCATAAATTCAAACAGGAACACCATTCAGTTTAAGTAATATCAAACACCTGCCACATAGTAAGCGTCTATCACGGTTCACAATTGAGCAGCCAAAGGGCTTAGTTTAAACTACAACCAGTTGTATATAGAAACAGGATGTCCTAATAAAGACAAACGAAAAGGACAGTGCCAGCTGAAAATTGTGAAAGCTGCAATTCAATGAAGCTATCTCTTCTTTCTTCCACCCTTGCCAGACTTCGAAGGTGCAGCAGCAGCATTTGATGTAGATGCTGCAGCTTCTTGTTTCTTCACTCTACCAGGGTGTCGAGGAACCAATTCAGCTATACGAAGCATCAGCTGTTTTTCTGCAATATTTTTCCACGGTTACTACAAAGGCTATGGTAAATTCTCAAGACTTGTTATGCTACACAAGGCTGTCAAACTCGCGAGTTTACACGTAAGATCGTACGATTTTAACGTGTCCCTACCTGATAAAATCGTAGTATATCGGTGTAAGGGATCGCATCAGAGGTAGATCGCAAGTAAGGATCGTAAACTCGCGGCGAAGATCGTAGGATCGCGTGACGTACGAGTTTAACCATATTACCAAAGGTTAATATACTTATTTGACTTACATACTTACTAGCCCATTACTTTTTTTAGGCCAAAAAAAGAACAATACGAGTTCGCTGATCTCAGTAACAAGTATTGACGTTTCATTCCTAGATTTTCTAATCAATAGACCTAATTATCTACTTTCCACTGAAATTACTATGAGAAACAAATTTAAGGGTTCTCTTCTCTATGATCAGTCTCTCTCTCTCTCTCTACTCTGCGAAAAATTTCTTACACAGGTAATTTTGTTTTTCCTTTTACCCCTGTTTTCATATTTTTAACCTATTAAGCCTTTAAGTTTTAATTCAAGATAGCATAATTGTATTAATACTAAGGTGAAATACTTTGTTTTGGACGTTTATTACGCATGATAAGTAATTTTAACCTTTTACAATCGTGGAATGAAACGATAGAAACTTTACTTTTTTGTGTTTTACTTTTACTTATGTATTTTAAATTGAACTTTGACATTTTTCAAGAGGATATAATATAAATTAAATATTTGAGATGAGGTTAGAAAATAAAAAATAGTTTTGTACTCGTTAATCCGTTGCTTACAGAACATGATAAATTGGTATATCTTACGATCTCGATCCATCTTAGCGATCTCGATCATGCAAAGACAAAAACGAATCCCCAGAGGATGGGATCGCGATCCATGACAGGCCTTTGATGCTACATTCTTCACACCAAAAGCAATAAAAGTTTGATAGCCAAATAAAAGTGCCTTCAGAGCTTAATTCTCCAGTATAAAATCTCTATGCCCCTTCCTAAACTGATTAAAAATGTCACAAGCAAAATAACTCTTAAAGGTCGGAAACCATGTTTTACGGCCAAAAAAAAAAAAACCAGATAAAAAAGTAAATAAACATTGGCGGAGTTTTGTTCATCATGCATCCATATAATCTAGAAAACCAAAAGAAGTTCTCACAATGCCCACTGGCCAAAAAAAGAAGACGACGAACAAACTAGCTTCTCTGCTCAATTTTAAGACCCGAACGATCTACTCTAGTCTGGTGCAACACAGAGTGTTTTTTTCCATATCATCAAGTTAACATAAAAGGCAGGCAAGAATCTGAAACAACGTATATTCCACTAAAAAGCTTAAGCATGCGATTATAGGTCCAAGGGTTGACGCTATTTGGGAGCACAAATACTCGCTCTGCCTTCAAAGAAGCGAACTTAGATCATTATAACAGACCAAGATGTAGCATTACAAAAGAGGTTGAAAACATTTAAAAGCGTCATTTACATCAAGAATACAAACAAATCAAATTCTGATATCTCCATTATAAACTATGAGAGTAATGTCTACTAATATTTAAAGAATTCATTGCCTTCTGTAATAGGCCTCTTGTAACTGTATTTGATGGCAGCGCATAGTTGTAAAACACTACTGACTGTTATTTGGACAACCAGGTCTTTTATATCGATCGTTGAATGAATGCAAAAATTCGGTATATCTATAGCCCTCGACAAACCAGGGACTGTTTGGGAGGCAATGAGTTAAGTTATACATCTCCCATTTTAACATGATTTTATTTGTTAACACATGATACCCACTAAAAAACAACACAGAGTTTAGGCGACTCCAAGCTTGCTCAATGCAACTACAGAAATTTTTTCTGCTTTCTTTCCCAAAAATCCACATAGGACTGGAACAACTACTAAAGCTCAGGAGGTTGTTGGAAAGGTGATCAAACTTAACACGTTGATGAACCAAATGTATCTATAGATGCTTATTTTGTTCTAACTAATATGTCCTAGTATACAAAATATTCCATAATTAAGTAAAATTAAAATCTGAATGGAAACTGCAAGGGGTTTATGGCCTTGTGGTGGAGCCAAACTCCAACGAAATTTGCAGGATCTTTGGAAAGTAGCGGGCTATGTTACCCATAGAGCCTGCCTAACTTTTTATATAATTCTTACACATGAATCTTCCAAAAGATTTATGCAGGTGGTTAACAAGGATGAACAAACAATTCATAAATCTCATTATCTTCTTTACATTCTGAATTCTAGTTTTTGCAGGTTCAAAGAAGAATTTGTAATATCTATCAAATTAGTATCACATTTTTCGTAAATTTTTAAAAGTTCTTTTTCTTTTTCCAAACTGAGCTATGTACTTCAGGCTTAGACCATAAACTTGTTCAGCTTCTGTATCATATTTTATAGACACTCAGACCCTCCGCTCATAGGGAGCATTGACCTCCAGTAAACAATAAAAAAAACATGCACTACTGGAACCTGACATAAACATCAATGGACCAATTAATGTGTTATTGATTTATATCCAAAGTCTAAAAGCTTAATGAACACAATCAAAATTCGCAACTTTTTATAAAAAAGTAAAAAAAAACGATTTAACAGGGAGGCCCAAATCAGTCCCATGACAAGATATTTGAACTATAGTGCGCTGATGCTAAGATAGCTTAGTATCAGACTCTGAACTGAGATAAAAAGCAAGTTTATACATTTTACCAGCAGCATGTTCCACATAGTCTTTTAACCAAGGTTGCTTACATAACAGGGAACCATTATCCTTGGAAAATAGTAAATAGTCTAAACCGATAGTGTCATATGATCATAAAACAAAATAAAAAAGGCTACAAACCTAGATAAAGTAAACCAAAGACCAAGAGATGCTTACAGTTTGTCGATAAGGGATTAGTTTTAAAAGATCCATCAGGTCTTTTGAGATAACCCAACACCCTCCCTAACATTAGCAGTAATCCCTTGGTACGCCTTATCAATCTTCAAAACATTACAATACATTAGCAATATAACCACACCTAATTCCATAAAGAGCATCGACAGATAGCACATATTTCATAGTTTGTACTATCCCGTAGTAGAAATTTATGCTAAATAAATTTATATAATGAAATCACTTATTATAAGAAGGAGGTGATAATCACTGCAATTTGTGAAATTGATATATCATCAATTAGAAAAACAAATAATCAAGTTCCTAGCGCTTAAGTACACCGAAACAAATTCCAATTATTTGTAAGTTAAACAATAACTTGTTTATATAAGCAACAAAACCATTTCTAGATTATCCAATTATCATAATGTCAAACAATGGCTGTGCTTGGCTACAAGGGTTTAGCTTTTATATTATGTTTAAACACACCTATTTAGCGAATAGCTTTTGCATCATTTAACACTTTATAATTACATACACAGCTATTTCAAAAAACCATTATATAAAACAAAATCCAAACACCATCTGATACGCCATACATCTTGGGTGTGTTTGGCAAAAATAGCGCATAGGTGTAAGCTGTAGTTGTTAGGGGGTGTCCGTTTTGGCTTATATAGTCGGCTTATGGCCTATTTGGTTTTGGCTTATGTTTCATGAGCTCACTTTTTGTGGCTTACATAAGCCGGCTATAAAAGTGTTCGGTAAAGTAGGTGTAATTAAATTTTTGGGGCAATTGCATATATACCAACTAAAACTTGAATATTTGCATACATACCCAAAACATGCTTAACTTGCATTGTACATCATACATTAAAAACTTGTGTTTTGGGTATATATGCAAATATTTTTAGCGGGTATATATGCAATTCCCCTAAATTTTAATATGTAAAATGAAGTAAAAGTAACATTATAAGGTATAGGATATGAAAAAAAATAACAACAACTAATTAATAAAAGAAAAATAGAAAAAGTGAAGAAGGACCTCAATAGCAAAAGGGATTTTGAGATGGCCACAACAATCACCAATTTCCAAAGCAGTTGGATTCTCACAAGCTTTAGAAAAAGGAATTCTTCTTCCTTCAGCTATTGTTTTCTTTGAATTCATATAAACTGGATACAATATGTTCCATGTCTTGAAATTAGGTGTACTTCCATCCATTATTCTTCAACCTGTTATTTAAATTTATAACCAACTTATCACAAAACAACTCAAATCGATATTATTTGATGATCATCATTTCATTTACCAGTTGAGTTTGTATCGGAATGGGATCTGTTTGTGATGATTCAAAGTGATGGACTAATACTCGCTGTTATTATAAGGTTAAGGTGTTAGTTTATTGGGCTAAATTATAATCCTCGTAAAGCCCATTTTCTATTTTATATTATGATTTAAACTCTTGGTGTTCATTGTTCGGGTAATAACCGAAACCCAAACCCAACTGAAAAAATTAAGGGTGAGTTTGGTATGTGGTACTCACCCTTAAAACTTGGGGTTTGACTCAAGTTAATTGTTTGGTTCTAAAAATGACATGTATTGGGCCCACTAAAACCCCTATCTTTGGGAGTCATGTAATCCCAGGTACACATGCTAGATTTTGAAAATGAATATATCATTTGCCTTCTAAAAAAAATATTGATAGTTTTTTTATTATAAAAAAATATTTCACCACTATATTTTGTATTCTGTTATTATAAATAATAATATATTTATTTTTTAATATATTTTCCCTCTCATATATAAAATACAAATCCTAATCCTAATCCAAATTCAAATTCAAATCCAAATCCAAATCATAAACCCATCTACGAACCAAACGGACCCTAAAAGAATTTTTAACTGAACCTACGGGTGTTGACCGGTTCGGTTATCGGGTTATTCAGTTTATTCGGTTCGGTTGGTTCGGTTATTTTTTTTGGGGTCAACCCGAAAACCGAACCGAACTGAACCAGAATTCAACCGAACCGAACCGAATAAGCTGAAAAAATCGAGAACATAACCGAAAACCGAATTTGAATTTGGTTTGGTTTTTGGGTTGACCCGAATTACACTATTTATTTAAAAAAAAATACATATATATTTAGCAAAAAAGATTCTTTCAAAAATAAAAAGTGCTTTTTTATATTAGGATAAAATTTTATTGATCTTTTTATATATAAAAATATATTTATTTATATAAATTCGGTTTCCTGTTCGGTTCTCGGTTCAGACTGCCAAACCCATATCCAACCCGAGAACCGAATTCGTAGTTCGGTTCGGTTTTGACAAATTCGTTCGGTTATTAGTTCGGTTCGGTTCGGTTTCAGTTTTCGGTTTATTCGGATTTTTCAGTTTTTCTGCTCACCCCTAACTGAACCGAGCTAAAATATTTGGTTTTCGGTTTGGATATGATTTTGACAATCTAAACCGAAAAATCGAATTCTTATTTAAATATATGCATTTTTTTATATATTATATACATAAAAAACACATTTAAGTTTTATAGATATATAAAAATACTTTTTAAGTTTCAAATATTTTTTTTTTGCTAAAAATTTATATTATTATATTTTTAAAAAATATAAAATTATATTTAAATTTTATTAGGTTCGGTTTTCGATTTTTCTATTTGGTTTTTGATTTTTTGATTCGGTTTAATCTAATTTGAATTCGGTTCGGTTTTCGGTTATACCTATTAAAAAATTTAACAAAACTAACCGAATCGAGTAGGTCGAACAACCCGATAACTGAACCGATGAACATCCCTACTCTTCTTGTCTTTCTTATCGAGGTGTATTCTTTTATTTATTTCTTATTTTTTTATTATTAGAAAGGCAATTTTTTTAACCCCAATACCACCTATCATTAGAACAGTAATTTTGTTTTAGTGATGCGTAACTCACTTACCACTAAAACAAATACTACCTTAGGTTTCTTATCGAGGGGTATTTGTTTTTTGCTAGTTTTTGTGATCATCAAATTATATTATTTGGTTTTCTTTTCATTTTTTTATAAACTTGTTTTAAATATTAAGTGTGTGTTTCCGAAAGTGAGTGTTGTTGTAACGGTAGATGTAGGTGTAGATGAAAATGGAGCGGAGTAGTTGTTTTGTTTAACACGAGCTATAAGCTGTATCTTTTTCCAATAAAAGGTTTGGCAAATTACCTGTTAATTGTAATTATAAGATATAAAATGACATAAAAATACATATGTATAATTGTAGTGTTTAAGACAACATTTGTGTAATAGTTATTGACGAGGTGCATTCCATATTGACGTAACAACATCATTCAAGATTCGTTTTATCTCATCAGATATTCATCGAGAGACATTTTCAGTGTGTGTCGTTAAAAAATAATAATTTATTCGTGTTCGTTTATTAAAACATCGAATGGACAAAAATAAATATAATCATATTCGTATTATACAAGTTTCCTTTTTTGGTTTTTTTTTGCTTTATGTTTTAGTATAAATGTTGTATAAACATGCTTTAAAATCATTATGCATTATGCATTCATGGGTTACACTTTGGGTATATATGAAATTAATGTTTAAAATAAGGTGATATATGAAATTAATCCATTAATATATATTGGATGGAACAGAAAGCATATCAACGAGTATACAAGCAAATTGAGATACTTAACATAACATGCCATACGTATTTTTTATGAATAATTGAAGGATATATAGGTTATTTAAAACTTAAAAATGTTAACAGCTCTAATAAAATTTTGAAAGCTACATTGTGTAGCCTTTTATTTTCAAGCTTTTTGTTTTAAATAAAACCTAACGGCTATATTCCAAACGAGACTTCTTTTTCAGTTAGAGCTATTTTTTAAAAACAAAAAGCTATCTCTAAAAAAAAGTGTTACGCCCTGGGCAGAGGACGTCGGAAGAGGGAAAAGGGTGAAGTGCTACCTTCAAGGTAGCAGAAGGAGGAAGAGGAAAAAGAGTGTTGTAAGTGAAGTCCGGATAGCACGATGATATCGTGTTAGGATAACTATCGTTATGTTATATGTTTTATGTTTTAATAGGATATGTGTTTGTGTCGTGATAGGATAAGTGTTTGAGTCATATTAGGATAAGTGTTTGTGTCATATGAGATTATCTCATAAGTGTCTATGTAAGGTTTCATAATGTAATCAATGAATCAATCAAGTTTGTCAAGTAAATTATCTAGTCTTCTTATCTATATTCTTAAGAAGCTCGCACACGCTAAAAGTGGTGCTACTATCCGATACAACCCCCAATAGGGTCGTATCAGTTGGTGCTTTCATTGACAGCTCTCGCTGAGAAGGCTTCCGATTCAGGGTTCCTAAAAAAAATTACTGGTCATCGAGTACTGTTCACCGGAGTTACTCTTCATCGGTGATGTTCATCAGTAACAAAAAAACTGTTCTTCGAGTTATTGTTCGCCGGAAAACTGTTCATATCATGGATGAGAATATGATTCGGTTGTTACTCAAGGATCAGACAGACGCAACGGAGAAGCAGGCGCAGCAACATGTCGCAGCCTTTCAGATGCAGTTTGATGCATTGCGTGCTTAGTTACACGCTACTAGGGGACTACTACAAACTCGTTATGGGGGCGATGGAGATTTAGGATCAACGTTACCACGTTCCATGCGATTGGATGTGCCTAAGTTTAATGGGGCGGACCCCGAAAGTTGGATTTTTTCGATTACTGAATATTTTGCTTTGTTAAATACACCGGCCGATCAGCGGCTGAAGGTGGTAGGGTTCAACTTGGAAGGTGTGGCTGCCGAATGGTTTCGGTGGATGACAAGGAATGGGTTAATTACCGACTGGGACAGATTTATAGAACGTGTTAGGAATCGTTTTGGGCCATCAAAATATGAAGATCCGCAGGGGGGCTTTGTCGAAGTTGTTACAAACCGGGTCGATAGAGGATTATCAACGAGAGTTTGAAAAACTCATGAATATGGTTACAAATATAACAGATTTGTTGCTCGTCTCTTTCTATATCTTAGGGCTTAACCTCAATTTACAACGTAAATTATTGGTTTTGAAACCAACAACTCTTGGTGACGCGTTTTCGTTGGCACATATTATCGAAGCTCGCTTGGACGACCAGGCGGCTCCTGCAACGGTCCAGGAAAGTAAAACCGTGACGAGCTTTGGGAATCAAAAGCAGGCGACACCTCGGGTGGGGATTTCTTCGTCAGTCGTCAATGTGAATAAGCCTCCCTTGTTACCGTTGCCTCCTCAAACGACCTCTAATGCAAATACCAAGCCGCTTGCTATTAAGTGGATATTTCCAGCGGAACGTCAAGAGTGCCTCAACAAGAGGTTGTGTTTTAATTGTGATAACAAGTGGGTACGTAGGCATAAATTCCCGAGGAAATTCTTGTTGTTAATGGCTGACGAGGATGATGACATGGTCCAAGAGTCGGAGCTGGATACATTAGATGCAACTGAAAGTGGTGATATTTCTATACTTAATTCTTTGATTGGGCAGGGAAGTCCGCGTTCTCTCCAACTATGAGAAAGAATTGGTATCTGTAGGATATTGAAAATCATAACACAATCGAATGACTAGTGGATTAGCCAAGTTCTAGAGAGAGAAAGTGAGAGAGAACTTTCTAGTGAGAGAAAATGAACTTGTATTATGTAAATGACTAACCCACCTCTTCCATGGCATGGAAGAGGCTTATATAGTAACTACAAAAACCGACCTAGGCCTTGGTAGAGGGCTTACACTTTGGGTTTAATACCCGACCCATTACCGAATGTTATACATTAACTACGAGCAACAATAAACGGTAAAATACACGGGGTGACCGAGTCTTTTTCTAATATCTAACAATCTCCCCCTAAGGGAGGTCACCCCAGAAAATACTAAATTAAGCTCTGTAATGTTGATCTTGTGTTCAGCTCGTAGTCTTTGATTCTTCATGCATTGATTTCTTTGTACATAATGTAGTGATCTTTGAGCTTAGTTCCTTTGACTTGTGTGATCTTTGAGCTTTCTTTGAGATCATCAGCCATAGTAAATCTCTTAATCATCCTTGTTGTGGTATTGCCTCCATGTAATGTTGTGACCTTCGGACCGACATGCTCATACTTTTATGGATCATGATAGTACGCATCAGAGCTGTGGAAGCTGTGTTGTAGGTCTTTCAGTTATCATGATGTCTTTGATTAGGAATATTAAGTATGAGCATAGGGTTGTGAATTGACATGTCTCTTGCCATCAACTGCTACCATCGGGAATTCCTATAAGTATATGTTAGTAATAAACAAACAAAAGTGTCTTTGTTCACTTTCGTTGAATAAGGTTGCAAGAACCACGGTTCCCCGTTAATCAGTATAAATACTATATGTGATCAGGTAGAATTCTGAAGAATCTCCTTGACAGGGTTTCGCAGCTGCGCTAGCCATTCTCAAACTGGAGCATCTCAAAGTAGACAAAGCACGGAGTGAGTGAACCAGTGAATTGAAACTCCACTGATTAATGAAAAATTGATATGAAAGTCAATCGCGTGTCACTCAGAAAAGAGTTTTTGGGACACATCGACGGTTTTAATTCATAAAATCAAGTTTCATCAGAAACACATTTGTTTTGAAATATATACACAGTCAATGTGCTCGTAAATCAGTTGTTGAGCACATCGAAAGGTTTTTCAAAAACTATTCGTCAATTCACTGCCTGGAACAAGTTTGATTCATAAAGAATCGCACCATCGTTGCTTTCCATTTGTCACAAGTTTGATCCATAGTGGATCTCACATGTCACCTACCAAGAGCTTGTTTGATGTTGGCTCTATAAGGATTTCCATCTTCATTGTGAGTACTTTCGTATCACTCGGATGTTCTGGCAATACCTCAAGGATAATGTATAGGACTCTTAGAATCTTTACTTGCTGTCACAGTGTGTGATGAACAAGCATAGTTTGTATTAGTATCCTAATGAGATTTATGGATGTTCTCATAGCTTTAGACTCAATCGTGCACATTTGGTTTTTTAGTAGTCGGAGGCTGGAGCAGAGTGCCACCTTTTCAATATCGTCTAACTCGGAGTGAGACAGACGATAGAAATGCGTTGATCTCCGTGAGAAATGAAACAAGAATCCTTTGATGGATCTTAAGTGGCTAGGAAGGGTTGTGTAGCGTATCACTAGGTCCATGATACTTGTCTTTAATGTCAGCAATCAACCATGTGATTCTGATAGCATATGTAGTGACCCGGTTTCTGCCTAATGTTAAAGGAGGGCTGCTTTCTTTTCACCCTTTATCTTAACATTTCTTTTTCATTCTTCAACCCCATCGGTGCTTACCGAGACTTCATTACTAGTACCTTGTTGGGTGTGTTCTAGTACTAGCTCCATCTTAGTTCGTACTATTCCCTTATTCTCACATTACTCCTTTTGTAATCATACCTAAGGACTTCTACACTGACTAGTAGATTGTCCCTGGGTAGATCCCTCTGGATCTGGCGGGATCATGGGAACATGTACCTAACCTTACCATCCTTATAACTACGATAAAGTAAGTACAGGGTTGGTCTTTCGGTACAGTTCACTTCGCCATAAAACTAATTGAAAAATCAATCAAGGTACTTGTGATATAGATATCAAAGCCATTGTACCTTGATTGTTTTGATTATTTAGAAACGCTCCCCCTCAACAAGTGCGTCGATAATCGAAATTGTTTGGCACAAGGAGGGAGGAGTACCTGCTTGAGTCTTAATAGATCACATTTTTATCAGATTTAATATTTAAATCACATTCTCTCCCCTGATCAAAAATTTCAAACCCTTTGAGATTTAGGATCTCAATTGATTTAAATATGTTAGAAAAATTTAGGAGAACATGTGGTCTGATTAAATACAAGCCGATATTGGAACCTATATATGCTCCCCCTCAATTGATGAGGGATTCTGTTAGTGTCAGTTATGATGATTTTATAAATGATTTAGAGTTTAACGAGAAACTCATGAAAAATTCATAAACTGACACATAACACTGATAACTACACAACTAAATAATGTACAAAGTCTACAATATAATACACATGATATTGACCTTTTAATTGTAATGACGATATTATTCCGTTCTCTGAAGAAGTCTGTAGTCAATATCACGAACACGTCCACCAACAAAGCATTCTAGATTCCGGAAGATCCTTCTTGTCTTCAGTCGCCTTTCAATAGCCGCTATGAACTCTTTGCTCCTTGTCACGTCCTTTTGAGTCCAGAATCGCGTATTCATACCCGGATTGAGCCGCTTGACCTTGAATTCCTTGACTCTGTAATCTAGTGCTTCTAGAATACGTGTCAACGTCCCATCACTGAACTTGTATATCTCATTGAACCTCATGATCTTTCGGTCATTGTTGTCTACCGGGAACACTACTGCTCGAGGAGACTCAATGATGGTATAATCATGCTTGAACTCGTAGCCTGTTGCATCCCATCCTGGTTTGGTGAGGTTCAACTGTGTCTGGTAGCTTTCAATGCCGAGTTGAAAGTCTTCAACCCGCTGTCGAATCACCAAGTTTCGGGTCCATTGCTTGACAGCAGTAGATAGCATCCGTTTGTCTGAACCAGGAAGATGATCGAGATGACCTTGCAGGAGGAGTAGATTCAGGTCTTCAAAGTCACTAGGATACAGGTTCTTGAAATCTTTTTCAGCAATCGTATATTCTTGGAAGTCAGCTCTTCGGAGGACAATTTCGCTCAAGTAGTCATACCCGTATCTTGAGTATGCTTTGATTCTTACGACACTAAGAATCCGCATGTGTGTTCTGACATCTTTTCTACGCGACGGAGAATCATGTCTGTCAATATAGAACTTCTGTCGATTAAACCACCAGTGAGAGATGCCATATTTTGCACTTATGTCATATGTACACACATCATCAATCCACATTGCTGACAGTACTTATGGAGTCGCTGATCCGGTGGTCTTGGTGAATCAAACCATATGGTAGTCATGTTTAGAGAGAGAGTAGAGGGAGAAACAAATGTGTGTATAAATGAATGAAAAGTGAAAATGTTACAAGTGTCTCACCCTTCAATAGAAGCAATGAAGGGGTATTTATACCACCATCTAATACATAAGAATGCTAAGTTGACAACTCTAGTCCCTACATATGGTGGTATGGTAAACTATGGTAATTCCGTAATGTCGTCACATAAAATGAAATCCTAACAATCTTCCCCCATGGGATGATATACGGAATTACTTACAATATTTTCCTAACAAGTACATAATGATTAAGAACAAGAACTTCCATAAAGCTTCCAATGCTGATGATGTCTTCTGTGGCCTTTGACTTCAAGTCTACACTCCAACATGAATCATCTTTGTAGTACCTTATAGGAGAAATATTATAATAGGCATGAACTAAGTAACCCATACACTTCTGGTTAAGGTGAAGCTTCTAAATTAGCTTCCCCCTAATTCATGCCATATATTTAATGTTTAGAAGCTTTCAAAGCTTCCCCCCCAAACAAGCAATCCTCTCTTTAGCAGTTTTAAAGCTTTCTTTCAAGATTAGAATAATTAAGTGCACAGCTGAATTAGTAGCAAACCACATCAAATATTGCTCCTTTGATAATAAGCTTAGTGATTAACTGTTTGGGGAAACATTGACTGGATCAGCAACGTATCTTCTCACGCTTGAATAAATCTTCTCACACTTCTTCCCCGTAGAAGTTCAAATAATGCATACTCAAAATATCAAGATATCTCTTCCCCCATGTGGTTGAAGAGATGCAACCAGTCTTATTGTATGAAGCCCAAAAACCCGAAGTACACACTCTATCCTATTCATGAAGTCGAAATCGTAGTATCAAAGTCAATTAAGTCCTAGACGTACGTATTTCTTCCTTCGGGATAATGATGATATTTCTTGTAACACCCAAGGTTAGCTAAGTCCCGGATGTAGACAGTTAAACCCTCCAAGTAGTCGAAATGATAACACCAAAGTCAACTAAGTCTCGGATGAACACATTTCTTCCTGCAGGGTACTGACTATCTAGAGGAATCATCATACCATTGTGTACCTCTTTTATCATCAGAAACTGTTTCTTACATCTCTTCCCCCATGTAGTTGGAATAATACACCAAAAGCCACGAGTTAAAACACTGATTTTCTCTGCGGGTATAACATTTGTCTTCCTGAAATGTCCTCAAATAAAAAGGAGGTATGAAGTTCGTCACGTGTACTCGTTGTGCGTTCAGATATATGTCTCCTTCCCCCTTGGTGGTTTTGATACCTCATAATCAGCAAAACATTGTACGCACATATACTTGAAATCTTGTGAGAAGAATGAAATTAACTCAAATGTATCCTGTAAGAATCAACTGCTGATCAAATCTCTACTCATAAACTCTCTCTGACTATCTTTACCAACCCCTTTGTAGGCTATTTAAAGTGACCACTGATGGAGTAAACCCGATATACCAAACTTGAAACTGAAGTAGAATTCCCCGTTCTTGTGACTTAAGCTTGCACTAATGTTGGAAGAACGGTGTAGAGAATTTGTGCTCCAAGCAAATCTCTAAGTACTCAATACCCCACTGAATTTTATTCCTCAAATGAAGAAGTACAAGCTGAAAGAACAAGATTACAAATGCTTAAAGCTTAATTGCTAAAATAAACTTAAGAAAAATGCTTAAAATTACGAAAAAATTACTAACATGAAAATTAAAAAACTTGCTACTAGTGTCATGTGTCTCTACAGCTATTTATATGATAGCCCCTTTGTTTTAGTTTGTGGTGAGAGGGGGAGAAGCAAACAATCCGAGCCCTCCAATTATCATTCAAAATCATCTTGGTCGTCAACAAGCCCTTGGGTGTGTATAGGATTGCCAACATGTCACCTTGTTAACTGGGAAGGAGGTGGAGGAGGGGGAGAATTGACTTATCCATGAGGTGGTGAACGGTTCACAGGGGTAAAGAAGGGTTAAAACAACCCGTAAAAAGAAAAAAAAAAGAAAAAGAAAAAAAAAAAAGAAAAAATAAAAAAAAAAAGGGAGAAAGGAAAAAAGAAAAAAAATTAAAGTAAAAATAAAAAAAGAAAAAAAAAGAAAGAATTTAGGGAAAAGTAAAAAAAAACAAGAAAGAAAAAAAAAAAAAAGAGTTGTTTGGGAGGGAAAAACGAGCGGGAAAAATCGTTTGAGGGTTATAACAGAGTGTTTGTTTGGGAGATGGGCAAATATGGCCCCTCATGGTTATAACTTTTATTGCATACATGGTCCTTGTGGTTAACTTTGGGGACTTGGCAAAACAAGTCCCCAAGAGTTATAAGACTTATTGCATCACAAGTCCTTGTAATATACAAGTATGGGGACTTGGCAATTTTGCCCCCCTACTTGTTACTTTGAGTAAATTGCACAATCAGCCCTTGACTTCATTTTTCTCTTTTCTTGTTTAAATATAAGTTTTAGGGATTTACAATTTCAGTCCCTAAACTTATATTTCTTTGACTTTTGGCCTCGGGGTTGACTTGGACTTTGACCAGTTGACTTTTCTGTTGACTTTTTGACTTGATTGACTTTCCGGCTTTGATTTGGCTTTGTCTTTTGGGTCTTTTCCATTCCGAGTCCGGTTTTGTCGTTTTGGCTTTGTTTTTCGTCCTTTTCTTAGTTATCCGTTCCTGCACAATACAATTAGCAAAACAAGCATATATTTGGCATTTTAAGTCCGTTTTTGGTTATTTTAGCTCGTTTTTAAAGGTAAAAGGTATGTGTATTTAAGCACATACCAAAATCCCCCATACTAAGGTATTGCCGTGTCCTCACGCAATGCTATGAAGTAAGCATTTACGAAAACTAAGAATCTCAATCTCCCTCGACTAATAACTTTGAAAAGTAGCAAAGTGTTTGTCAAGGGAAACTAAAGAATCAAAGGCTTCGACAAGTCCCGTTTTCACCACTTTTTATTCATACACTAACTATCCCTAATATTTTTGGATTTTCTTTGCACATATGGTAATGATCACGTACTTTGGTAATTTCAATTCCCAAAGATTTTTACTTCTGATCAATCCTCATCATCAGATGTGATTCATACAATGTGCCATCCTCGATCACCTAGTTCAAAAACACAATAGCACAGACTAAGGGATCACCCAACTTTGAGAATATAATCCGGTGCTCTCGTCGAGACAGACCAGTTTCCACACGACTACAACTCCGATAAACAATCCTTATTTTCTGCTACTAGGATTGCCTATCATACATCAGTCGAACCTAGAACTAACAAAGACGCATTAACACAAGCATGTTGGATTGAAGCTAAATGCAAGAAAACTTCATGAATTTGATAACGTCTGGAAGTTTTGGGAACTTGTTCCACCCCTGACAAAGCATTTGTCATCTCTCTAAGTTGGATCTATAAGGTTAAGCTTTGATGAGTTTAGGAGGTATTCTTAAAAAACAAAGGCTACAGTTGGTCACACATTCAAAATCGTTGTTATCCGACAAGATGAGGGAATCAATTTTGAAGAGTCATCGCTCCACCGGTTGCAAGATTAGAGGCTATACGAATTTTTTCTCATTGTCCTCCGCGTTTGCTGCTCATATAAACATGGTCATCTATTCAAAAGGATTTGAAGACTGCATTTTCTGAATAGTTAATTTCTGCGAAAAGAAGTTATAAGTTAGCCAACTCCGGGATGGATTTGTGTATCAAGACAAACCAAACTACGTCTACAAGCCTTAAGAAAGCTCTTTATGGGTTTGAAACAGAGCCCACGTCTGGTAGATATGTTGTCTTCATTCCTGATACCAATGACTCTCAAAGAGGCTTGAGTGGATCCTACTCTTTCATAGCCCATCGAGATGGGCAAGGAACTTCTAACTGGTACAAATCTATGTCGATGATATTCTCTTTTGGTCTGCATCTACTCCTGAACTTGTGTCTTATCGCTAAAAAATTAGTTCAAAATTCATGATGTCGATGATGGGGTATAATCTCGCATTTTTCTTAGGAACACAGATTTCTCAAAAGTCCAGAGGAACAAAACGCAGTGACAATTATTCAGCAAAACGCAAGAGTCTAGTTTGAAGTCAAAATGCAATCTGTCTTGGACACAAAACGCAATGCATAAAAAAATTGGGCATAGTAACGTTTAGTCAAAACGCAATGATGGTCTTCGAAGAGCAAAACGCAACCTGTGGAGACAAAATGCAACACAAAAAAAATATCAAATCGCAGTTACTTGAGAACCAAAACGCAGCGACTTGAGAACCAAAATGCAACGACTTGAGAACAAAACGCAGCGACTGGAGAACCAAAACGCAGCGACTGGAGAACCAAAACGCAACGACTTGAGAACAAAACGCAGCGACTGTAGAACCAAAACGCAGCGTCTTCAAGCAAAACGCAATGGCCTTAGGCAAAACGCAATGAGTTTTAGGCCAAAACGCAATGTCTTCCAATCAAAACGCAACCAATACAAATGTCACTTTCAAGTACGGTACTTGTTTGTCTCTATATTCAAAACGCAACGAGTAACAACTCTTGTATACCCAAAACGCAACGACGAAAAAGAAAAAAATTCTTCTAACTTTTATCTATACCACGAAATAAGTTGTTGAACCTTAATAAGTGATACAAGGGATTGTTCTAAACACAAAAGTACACAACTTTTACCATTTTAGCCACGAAATAAAGATCAAATATGGTTTTAGCTTGCATTTTACATTCGAACCAAAACAAAACAAATAAGAACCCACGAATTTGTACACAATCAAATACTAAACACCCCTTGGTGAGTGATACCACATGTTATCCCACTAGTTTGATCCAATCACAACTTATAATATTTACCAATATGCTAGAAAATAAGAAGAAATCTTAGAGAGAGAAAGTAGAGAGAGAAACAACTAGATTAGAGAGAATTGGAAAGTTACAAAAGATGGAAAAGTAACCAACACCCTTCGCCAAGTGTGGTGAAGGGATTTTATACCCATGCCTTGCTATCTTGGCACTTAGGCTTTCTAAACGGGCCGGGCTTGGTTTAACTTGGGCTTTGAGCCCGAAACACGGACAATATTATATTACAATCCAAGCCCGTTGAACCCGACTAGCCTATTACAATACAAGACCTAGTTTGACTTTTTAAGACCGATAACATTCTTATTTGACTTAATATAATTAAGGCTAACAATAACATTTACGGTCTTAGAAATGTCATTCAATAATGATACGAGGCTGTAAATGAAGTTCGAGCAGAAGTTTTAAATGTTTTCAAAACATGCCAAATACGGCTTGCTATTATTTCAGATAGCAACCCAGTCATCATCTTGAAGGCAAGTATTTCAAAAAGAAAACTTGACCTCTTAACGGGAATTTATTCTCGGGCATGGTCTACTTAATGACCATGTAAAGGCTTGTGTTTACTTTGCAACACAACCCGTGCTTCTGATATTTCCATAAGTGTACGTGTCAGTGCGCATATGTGTCAAAATAAGAGAAATCTTATTTTTATTGATAAAAAATTGTCTTCATAATAAATCAGTGTTTTTAGTAATCACAAAAAGGTTTTTTTTCAAAGACAATTCGACCACTCAAACAATGACAACAACTCTTTAAATAGAAAATGAGTCATTATTTGAGGGGAAGAAATTTTCATCAAATAATCTTTTAAAACGGTCTTTCAAATTAAGTCACGAAATAAAAGGATTAAGTTTTTGATAATGACGGATAACAAATTTAAGGGGAGTTAATTTATATTAACTACAAGAGCTTTAGATGTTACTTGTTTAAATCTTTATGGACTTATTTGCAATTTGAGACTTAGTGAATTCAGGCATTAAACTACATTCGATCAATATTGCCAACACCTCATAGTTTGTAAAAGACTTAGGAATGCTTGGAAATACTTTCATAGTTTTAAAAGCCTTGAAGTTGATTCTCACGGAATAGATTTAAGCTTATTAATTCTTCAAACACGATCTCACGTATATGTGCGTACAAGGTTTTACTGATTCCGATGTATCAAAACCAGCAAGGGGGAAGGAGTAGATGTATACTTGATAGTGTCCTTGGCCTTCTTTTGAGGTTAGCTTCTTTTGTCTTTTAAGGCTAGCTTCTTTTGATTTTAGGCCTTTTTTGAATCTTTTGGGTGCACTATTTCAATCACATGGTCAAAGAGACATCTCGTCATTAGTCAGTATGCATCATTTGAGTCCCCAGGGGGAAGTGTTGAGAGTATAATTATGTAAAATGTGATAAGAGTTCTGTCTGATTCAATTAATGTTTTACCCGACCAGTCAATCTCTTAGCTTATTCTTAAAATGAGTAGAAATATTTGATAAAAGAGGTACACATAGGTATGATGACTTCTTTAGATTGTTAGTATCTTGTAGGAAGAAATGTCTACTTCCGAGACTTAGTTGACTTTAGAGTTTTTGTTTAAACTAATTAGAGGACTTAATTGTTTACATCCGGGACTTAGTTGACTTTGGTGTTACAATTCATATCATCACTATCCTGAAGAGAGAAATGCGCTCATCCGGGACTTAATTATCCTTGGTGTTGCGGTATTAAATTCTTGAAAGGGTTAACTATGTACTTCGGATATCTGGGCTTTTTACATCAAGACTACTTGAGGCGGCTTGCAAAAATGTTTTGAATCTACTCAAAAAAGGATTGCTGATTTAGGGGGAAGCTAAGACAACTTCTTAAGAGAGCATACGGGGAAAACCTTCGGTTGCTACAATGAACCATATGATTCTATCATATGATGTTCTCATCATTTAGGTCAAAACTCGTACATAATAAAAAACTTGTGAATTCGTATATATGTATTGTAGACTTTATGGTGATATTAAGGAGTGCTCGAGTACAAGATTTTCAAGAATTTCTTAGTAAATTCAAAAAATTTCAAACTATTATACTCGACACTGTCTTATATACCCTCAAATGTTGAGGGGGAGCATTAAAATGTTCCTGTTAGATACTGTGTAACATTTTGTCCCCGAACGTTTAATCAATTGATATCCACAATATTAAGGGATTAACATTTTGGATAAGGGGAGAAAATGTGATTAAACTGCATCTAATTTGTATTGAAATGTGATCATATAAAATGGACGTAATGCACTCCACACTTAGCATGTACTACGATTACGATGCACATGTTAAGATGGAGCTTTTAGTGATGATGAAAAAAAACTTTCAAAGTGTAAATCTTTTGATATTTATATCAAACACTTTGATTGAACTTTTTAAATATTTTGGAAGGATTAAGATGAAATACCCAAAAAACCGACCATGTATTTAGATTTATAAAGTTATAAGGTGGTTAGGCATAGGTATTCAAATCCTATGATCCAGCCAGAACCGGAGGGATCTACCAAGGGATATCCACTAGATAGTGTAGAAGTCCTTAGGTATGATATAAAAGGAGATAAAGTGAGAATCGGTAAGAGTGCCGACTGAGATGGAGCTATTATTGGAATAAACCCAACAAGGTAATAGTTATGAAGTCTCGATCAGCACTGAAAGGGTTGAAGAATGAAAAAGAAAAGTTAAGATAAAGGGTGAAAATAAAGAAGCCCTCCTTACACTTTAGGCAGAAACCGGGTTAATACATAATCTGTCAGAATCACTAAGTTGTTTTCTAACATTGAAGACAGTCATGGACCCAGTGACGCTATGCACAACCCCCCCCTAGCCACTCAAGGTCTCTCAACAGACTCTTGTTTCATTTCTTACGAAGATTATACACATTTCTATCAACTTCATCACTCCGAGTTAGTTGATATTAAAAAGGTGGCAGTCTGCTCCAGCCTCCGATCACTAAAAAACAAAGTGCACTACTGAGTCTAGAGCTAAAAGAGATCATCCATAAATATCATTAGGACACTTATTCATTATAAACTAGTTTCTCACACATTGTGAAAACTAGTAATATCATTTGAGTCCTATGCATTATCCTTGTGATTTTGCCAGAACATCCGAGTGATACTTAAGTATTCACAGTGAAGATGGAAATCCTACTTGAGCCACATCAAACAAGCTCATGGTAGGTGACTTGTGCGATTCTTATGAATCAAACTTGTGACAACTGGAAAGCAACAATGGTGCGATTCTTATGAATCAAACTTGTGACAACTGGAAAGCAACAATGGTGCGATTCTTATGAATCAAACTTGTTCCAAGTTATGGATCGACGATTAATGAATTTTTGAATTGCTTAAAACTCTTGATGTGTCACAAAACCACTTTAGCAAGTGACACATCGATTGATTTTCAAATCAATTTTCTTATTCAATCGGTGAGACAGTAATGGTAGGTGACTTGCGCGATTCGATACGAATCAAACTTGATGAATAGTGGTGGTACCTATTCAAATATCATGTATCATATGTATATATATTTTAAAACCATAAAAACCAAAATGATTTTTCATTTTTCAGAAATTTTTATAAAAACAAAATACAAAAATATAAAATTCATAAAACCAAAGAAAAAAAATTAAAAAATGAAAAAACATAAAAAGAAGTAATAATGGCATGTCCTATGAATTCATAAATGTCGGTCTTTAGAAAATGTACAGTCAGTAATGATACGAGGATTTTGTAATGAAGTTTGAGCAGAAGTTTCAAATGTTTTCAAAACATGCCAAATGGCTTGCTATTATTTCAGATAGCAACCCGGTCATCATCTTAAAGGCAAGTATTCTGTCCAAAAGGAAACTTGTCCTCTCAACGGGAACTTATTCTCAGACATGGTCTACTTTATAACCATGCAAAGGCTTGTGTTTACTTTGCAACACAACCCGTGCTTCCTATATACAAATTAGTGTACGTGTCAGTGCATTTCTTTGTCAAAATAAGAGAAATCTTATTTTTATTGGTAAAAAAGTTGTCTTCACAATGAATCAGTTACAAAAAGATTTTTCAAAGACAATTCGACCACTCAAACAATGACAACATCTCTTTAAATAGAAAATGGGTCATTATTTGAGAGGGAGAAATCTTCATCAAATAATCTTTTAAAACAGTCTTTCAGATTAAGTCATGAAATAAAAGGATTAAGTTTTTAATAATGACGAATCATAATTTAAGGGGAGTTAATGAATTTTAACTACACAAGCTTTAGATGTCATTTGATTCAAACCTTAGGAACTTATTTGAAATTTAAGACTTAGTGAGTATAGGCTTTAAACGACACTCCATCAATATTGCCAACACTTCATAAGTATTAAAAGACTTAGGAATGTTTGGATATAATTACATAGTTTTAAATGCCTTGAAGTTGATTCTCCGCAGATAGATCTAAGGCTTATTATATTCTCTTAAACACGGTTCGTGTTGTGGGCGTACAAGGTTTTGCTGATTCTGAGGTATCGAAACCAGCAAGGGGGAAGGAGTCGATGTATACTTGATAGTGTCCTTGGCCTTCTTTTAAGGTTAGCTTCTTTTAAATTTAGGTCTTTTTGAATATTTTGGGTGCACTATTTCAATCACATGGTGGAAGAGACATCGCGTCATTAGTCAGTATGCATCATTTGAGTCCTAGGGGGAAGTGTTGGGACTGTAATTATTTAAAACGTGAGAAGAATTCTGTCTGACTCAATCAATGTTTTACCCGACCGGTCAAGTCCAATCAGAAATTCTACGAATATGCTGCAAACATGGAAACTTCAAAAGATGTCTACTCAAGACACAGGATTATTGCAGTAACCAGTCTCAAGATCAGGCAGTTTTTTGTTACAGTCATCTGGAAGAGATTATTGTTCAAAGACAGGACGATCAGTTGTACAAGTTTAGAGAAGGCGACTTCAAAAGACTTCATCGACAAGACATTGAAGATATGTTACTTCTCCTAGTTCAAGGTAAGCTGAACAACCTTAATTTGGATGAACGGTATGCACTTAATGTGGCTTTAAGAATGTACACTAGACGTATTGTCATTCAAGAAGGTGAGGAAGATCTACAATTGGGAGTCAAAAGCTACCAGAAGAAGATCAACCTCTCAAGGCCAGACACATACCGTTCAGATCTTAGAAAAATGACTCTTTACACCGCTTACCCAGATATCCAAGGCATTATCTATCAAGATGACATGGACAGAAATCGTCTGATACACATTGAGGAACTTTACAAGTTCAGTGATGGCACACTAAACTATGTTCGTACTGCTCTTAATGATATTGCCACCGCAATTCAGATGGAGTACTTGCCAAAGAGAAAGTGGAGTAAACAAGACAAGCAAAGAGATCGAGTGATGATCAATGCCATTGACAAGAAGCTCAGAGATAGAAGATTGATGCAAAGCTTGGAGAAGTTTGTTGGTGGAAGGCCTTACGGGGGTGACCTTCGGCTGCCGGAAAGGACCATATAATTTATCATATGATGTCCTCATCATAACAGGTCAAACCTCGAAAATAATAAAAACTTATGAATTTGTATATATATAGTGTAGACTTTATGGTGATAATAAGGAGTGCTCGAGTATAAAATTTTCAAGAATTTCCTAGTAAATTCAAAAAAAAATCAACTTATTTTACTGAGCACTGTCTTTTATACCCTCAAAAATTGAGGGGGATCATTAAAATGTTCCTAATAGATATTGTGTAACATTTTGTCCCCGAACGTTTAATCAATTGATATCCAAAATATCAAAGGATTAACATTTTGGATAAGGGGAGAAAATGTGATTAAACTTAACCTAACTTGTATTGAATTGTGATCATATAAAATGGACTCAATGCACTCTACACTTAGCATGTACTACGATTACGGTGCACATGTTAAGGGGGAGTTTTTTTAGTGATGATGAAAAACTCTCAAAGTGTAAATCTTTTGATATTTATATCAAACACTTTGATTGGACTTTTTAATGATTTTGGAAAGATTATGATGGAATACCCAAAAAGACCGACCATGTACTTAAATTTATGGAGTTATAAGGTGGTTAGGCATAGGTATTTAAATCCCATGATCCAACCAGAACCGAAGGGATCTACCCGGGATATCCACTAGTTAGTGTAAAAGTCCTTAGGTATGATAACACTAGAACAAACCCAACAAGGTGTTAGTTATGAAGTCTCGGTAAGCATTGAAGGGGTTGAAGAATGAAAAAGAAATGTAAGAATAAAGGGTGAAAAGAATGAAGCCCTCCATACACTTAGGCAGAAACCGGGTCAATACATAAACTATCAGAAACACTAAGTTGTTATCTGACATTGAAGACAGTCATGAACCCAGCGACGCTATGCACAACCCTCCCTAGCCACTCAAGGTCTCTTAACATACTGTTGTTTTATTTCTCACGGAGATTACACGCATTTCTATCGAATTTCTCACTCCGAGTTAGTCGATATTGAAAAGGTGGCAGTCTGCTCCAGCCTCTGATCACTAAAACCAAGGTGCACTATTGAATCTA
>BQNB010019214.1:11071-56071 GCA_026074375.1 Tanacetum coccineum
TTCTAAATCCGCATGTCACTCTTTGTGGGGATTGACCAATGAGAGGCTCATGTGACGTATAATTCTGCCACATCATTACTTGGCACTTGAATCACTTAGCCATGACCTCAATTTCCATTTGCCCTTTGATTTTGACTCGGGTTAAAATGGAGGTAACGATGAATAGTAAATGGGTAACTCGCGCCCTTTTTATCTTTTTTATACGTTTGAAGATTTTGACCGAGGAAAGTGGGGTGTTGACCTGGGCCAGGTGAAAGGTTAAGGTTATAACGATCGTTATCTTTTATTAATAAAAAGATAACGTCGTTAGGGTTTTTAGGGTTATTTTTGCAATTTGGTTTAACTTCAAGAGCTATTTTGGGAAGTTTTGTGGTTTTGTCTTCTTGTGGGTTGACCAAAGTTGACCAGAGTTGACTTTTGACCATTGATAGCAAACTTTCGGCTCTTTATCCGTTCCCGTGTCCGTGTTTGTCCATTTTCTTGATATGTTTGCATTATCCGTACCTGCACAATCACAAAGACAAAACAAGCAATATACAAGCATTATATGCACAATTTCATCTTTTTAAGGGCATTTTTTGATATAAAGCGGATATGTGTTTTCACATATATCAAAGCCAAACCTAGGAAAGTTAATAAAAAGAATAGTGTTGTTGAACCTATTCGTGATGTTGATGTTAAGCATTCACTGTTAAATGCGAATTCTAAACCTATTTGTGCTACTTGTAAGAGATCTATGTTTGATGGTGTTCATGATATGTGTCTTCTTGATTTTGTGAAAAATGTGAATATCCATGCTAAATCTGCTAAGAATCATAAAAAACAAAATATTTGGAAACATACGGGTCATGTATTCACTGAAGTGGGACTTAAATGGAAACCAACAGGCAGAACTTTCATTATAGTTGGTAACTCATGCCCTTTAACTAGGATCACCTTAGCTAGCATAGTGCCTCCTAAGAAAACCACTGCCCACTCAGTTGAAACACAAAAACCAGAGCTTAAAGTCTATACCAGGAAACCCAAAAATGTTAAAAATGTAGGTTCGAGTAAAAAAGCTAAGATTGTAGAATCTAAAAATGCTAACCACTTAGAACCCAATCATACTTGGGGATCCAATGCTATAGATATTCCATATTCTTCTTCTCTTATCATGATAGGTTGTCCAGATTGTTCTCTGGTATCTGGACTTCGGATGTTCGAAACATATGACAGGGAACCGCTCTCAGCTCATGAACTTTGTTAATAAATTTTTGGGTACAGTTAGATTTGGGAATGACCATATTGCAAGGATTATGTGGTATGGTGACTATCAGCTGGGAAATGTTACTATCTCACGAGTATACTACGTCAAGGGGCTTGGACATAACTTGTTTTCTGTCGGTCAATTTTGCGACGCGAATCTTGAAGTTGCATTTCGGAAAAACACTTTCTTTATTCGTAATTTAGAAGGTGTTGATCTACTTTCCGGATCCCGTGACACAAATTTGTACATAATTTCTCTTGATGACATGCTTAAAACATCTCCGATTGACATGCTAAAACATCTAATAAATCGACTAAACGTCTTGCTTTTTCTTCTAATCCAAAGCGTCAAAGACTAAGAGCTGGGTTATGGCATCGTCGTTTATTTATCTCATCTCAACTTCGAGTACTCTTCTTAAACAAGCTCAAGCTAAAGACTGTCCTTTTTTTGTAAGCAACGAGGCCAACCAGAACTTAAATATTTCTAAAAAGATTGCAACTTGTTCGAGCATGTGCATTAGGAAAATGCAAGAAATCCTCCATTAACCCAAAGATGGAAACACTAACTGAAAAAACTCTAATTTTGCATATAGATTTGTGTGGCCCGATCGTGTGCGAGTATTAACGGGAAAGAGGATATATCTTAGTTGATGTCGATGAATACTTCCAAAATTTACTTGGTCATATTTTTGAGAACAAAAGATGAAGCCTCCTGAGGCTATAATCAAATGCATCAAAAAGATTCCAAGTCATTTAAATGCCAGCCGTCCATAATGTTCAAACAATAATGGGAACCAAATTTGTCAATCAACACTGTCGTGAATTTTAAAGAAAACTGATTTGGCATCTGTCGCATTAACATCTATGCCCGCACTCCTCAATCAGCAACGTCATTGCGAAAGGCGAAACACCGAAACTCTTGTACAAGCTTGCTCAGTAAACAATGTTAATATTTTCAAAGCATTATTTTTTTATGAGCCTAAGCAATCAAACAGCCTATAAAACACCCAAAACCGTTCATAATCCAGCCGGTCAATAAAACAAAAGTCCATAGAGCTTTAATTCACCAGATAAGAAAACCTTTATCATTCTTTCATGTCTTTGGTACACTCTGTTATCCTACCAATGACAATGACGACCTGGGTAAATTAGATATAAAAGCTGACATTGGTATTTTCGTTGGTTACGCGCCCATAAAGAAAGCGTTCAGAATCTACAACAAAATAACCCAGAAAATTATTGAAATAATTCATGTGACATTTGATGAGCTGATAACTATGGCTTCTGAACAATTCAGTTTAGGACTCGGGCTTCATTCTATGACTCCTGCAACATCCAGTTCGAGACTCGTTTCAAACCCTATTCCTCAACAACCTAGCCTCAAAATATTAAGTTGAACAATGGAAGTTCGTTCATAACTATATTAGGTCTCGGTCACTAAATTAATATACGTTGTAATAGGCTAGATGGGTAAACGAGCTCATATTTGTAATCTAATCGGTCACGTGTATCGGGCGAAAGCCCAAGTAAACCCGAGCCCGACCCGTAGAATTACTAAAGGCATGCAAGCCTTTTAGTCTTAACTATAAATACCCCTCTCCAAGGATGGAGAGGGTGTTGGTTCATTTGTAACTTTTCATTTGCAAGTAATCCTTCCATTTTCTAGTTTCTCTCTCTAGTTTTCTCTCATTCTCTCTCTCTAAAATTCTTCTCATCTCCTAATCTTAATTGCTTGTTCTTAATATGAAGTGAAGTGATTCATTGGTTACCGACATTTTGTATCAAGAGCCTCGGGTGGATACGTGATTGATTTAGTGGCTTATAAGCTCTTTAAGCTTATTTCGTGGCTTATGTAGGCAAATAAGCTCACGAATTCGTTCCTAGCTTCTTTCTTAGCAAAGTCGTAGCTTGAATCTCATTTTTTTGGTTTTAGTTTTGACTTTCTTCATTGCGTTTTGTCATAGAAATTTGTTGTTAGATCAAAAAAGCTTGTACATTCTTGTTTAGAATCCTTGTAATAGCTTATTTAGGTTAGTGGTTTGCTTATTTCATAAGCTAGTTGGGATATTTGGGCTTATTCGAAAGTTTGAAGTATTATTTCTTTGTTGCGTTTTGGAAATAACGTGATTGCGTTTTGTGGAAGAGACAAAAACGAGTACAACTTGAAAGCGACCTTGAAAATGACACTTTGTACTTGTTGCGTTTTGTTAAAACCATTGCGTTTTGGTCCTGCGTTTTGTCTCCTGTGACTTGCCTCAAAGCTGTGTTTTGCTTTTGCGTTTTGCTTAGTTGAAGACCTTCTTGCGTTTTGCCTAGGAGAAACTCTACCCATTTCAATATTTAGTTGCGTTTTGTCTAAAGACATCACTGCGTTTTGCTTCAAGACATCACTACGTCTTGCTTCAAGACATCTTGCGTTTTGTCTAAAGACATCACTCCGTTTTGTCTAAAGACATCACTGCGTTTTGCTTCAAGACATCACTACGTTTTGCTTCAAGACATCTTGCGTTTTGTCTAAAGACATCACTGCATTTTGCTTCAAGACATCACTGCGTTTTGCTTCAAGACATCACTGCGTTTTGCTTCAAGACATCTTGCGTTTTGTCAAGACATCTTTGCGTTTTGTCAAGACATCTTTGCGTTTTGTCTAAAGATGTGGAAACCAATAAGATCTCCTTAGATCGTTGTAGCTCAGGTTGTTTAGACCTTATCTAGGATAAATTAATAACAAAGGCGGAATATTCAAACATTGAATCATTGTTATTATACAAGGTTTTGTTCATCATCCTCACAACTATAATGACTACGACAAGCCCCATATCCTTTTACCTGATCAATGGAAAGACGGTACATCAACAGATCAAACTAATGATCTGGGGCTACACCACCATGCAATCTTCTATCTCATGTGGGGACGTGTAAACCTACACACACAACATGTATTTACCCTATGATGCACACACACTTTTTTGGCAACACCTAAACCTATGGTCTATTGCCGCCACATTATATATGAGAGTTTACAAGGCTTCAAAAGAAGCTAATTAAATGCTTTGACATCCTAATTTAAAATGCTACAATAACCATCTAATTAAATGCTCATAAAAAGCATAATTTAAAATGATCATAAAAGACATTTAATTCATCTGGGATGTTACTTTCCAGCATTTTAATTCTTCCATAAGTATAGAATACCAAAGTGACATTAATAAGCCCTTTGTTGTGTCCTTCTTCTTCATTTAAAGCACATGTAGTTTGTAATCATCAAACAATAACCCAAACAAACTTCCCCTAATTGATATTACAAACAATCTCCTGAATGAAACAAACTTCAATGCTTCCTCCTTTGGACTTATGATCTCTTTGAACAAGCCACCACACATATAAGCTGGCAAATCAATAAACTGTAGTCTCTTTCCCCTTTTAGAAATCATCGAAATAGTGGTCTACTGTTAGAAATGCAACTTGGATCATAACAGCAACAAACCATAGTACCACAACTACCAACCATCTTCCAATAACTCCAAGTACCATCCATGAAGCATAATACACAAATTGATTAGAGCATAAAATTAAACTAGCAGTAGTAATCAAGAATCAGCATTGAGTAATGAAACACTTCCAAATTACCCTCAAGTGGTGCAAGTAGATGGTTAAACTGTTTAACGATTGGTATGTTTTTAGTCATTTAAGTCCGTTTATAGTGGAAAATGGTATGTGTAATTAAACACATATCAATCACTGATGAAGAAAACTAAGTATTACCAACTTGATGTTGAAGTAGAATAACCCAAACTTGTATCTTATGTCTTGCACTATAATATGATAAGAACTCATAATCTTCTTCTTTGTTTTATGAGTAGACCTCGATCTCTTAATAAATTCGCATGCCTTACATGAGTCACTGACCACGTGATAGTAAATACCTGTGAGTATTACAATGTATCTCCTTACATCAGGTAAAAACTAGTTTTATCAAGTCTTCATCATAAACCGTATATAACCAAACAAGTTATCTCCAAGACTAAAAGATATAATAAGAACACGCATCCAAGAATTCCACATCATCTTCAAACAAGCAATAAACAGTTTTCTTCGTAATCAATTGTAACATATAATCTGAAAACGAGCCTTTAAACTTTTAAACAAAAAAAATCTTATGTGTGTGTTATCCGAAAACCATTATGTTCGAGATCTTCTATTATCCGAGAATCAAAAATCATGTATTACCCGATATCGCATAACACTAGCAGCTAAAACTTTTTATCGAACAATACAAACAGTCGAAACCTCTTCTCGTATATCAATAGCAGCATAAAATACCTCAAACAGCTTTAACATCAAACGAACAATAGAAACTTTCCATCTTTTTGCACATGAAGCCTACATTCCATCAAGCCTAACAGTTGTAACATAATACTCCATGTGCAAAACAGTTGAAACCATGTATACTCTGTTACTTGAATAGTATAAAGCATGATCAAACAATACCTTTTTTTACAAATTTCTTCTTTTATTGTACACGTGAACCCTTGAATTCGAACATTATAACAATTCTTTCATTATTCAAATCCCACAATATTAACACATGTGCCGTGGAAAATGGGTGAAAGTAATGTCCACTCCGACTCACTCTGGATATCTGTGATAATGATATTCAGGATGACCAAAATGATTGTAGAATGTGATGATGGCGTGTTGCCTTGCAAATTTAATTGCTAATTTTAAAGCTTGATGTCGATAATATAAAAGATTCAAAAGCATTAAAGAAAGAAAATCAACATTGACGTCAAGAGTTAACTGAGTGCAAATCTAAATATCTGCGAAACTAGTAGAACACTATGGTAATCTAATAGTATTCGGGATAAGTTAGCTAGTTCACTTCAAAAAACCAGACTGAGTTGAGAGGTTCAAGGCCTTTAATGATCGTACAGTTGACTATGACAAATTTGAACGAGTTTTAAATGAAACTCTAGGACATTTTAGCTCAAAAAGAAATTGACAAAAAGAAAGTTTAAAATTAAATGCCTATGAAATTCAGTGTCAAAGAGAAACATGAAGAGTTAGTCAAACAGAGTCTTTACACCAAGTCACATTGACGAAGGTCATGTCAAGGATAAAACAAAAGGTAATAACGGATGTTGAAGCTTAAGGAAGACAAGATATAGTAACACCCTCATATAAAAGTCGTTTAAAACAGAAACATAGAGATATAACAAACATTTGTTACAAAAGCCCGAAAGCTTACTTTCTTCATTGTCCTGATTACAAAGATACTAGTTCATAATTACATGATTCCCAAAATATAATGTAACCAAATCTTTAAGTCATGTCATCCAAAGATACAAATCACCATATGTATTCGGCTTAAACGCTTGCACCTTTGCTTACTTGACCTCCCTGAAAACATGCTATTAAAACGTCAACAATAATGTTGGTGAATTCATAGGTTTGATAAATCGTATAAAGTTGGACCATAAGATTTCCCAAGTGTATGATAATGCAACAGATGCAGAAATCATATAATGTAAATTACGTTTGTTCTAAGCTCATGACACTGAAGCTCGACATAAATATATGGCAATATATACATGCCTACATTGCCCGTATTGATGTTCTAACCCGCAACATCCCTAATCCGACATGGTATACGTTCGTTTGCCTAGTGATAGCTAATCACCCGAACGGGGTTGTCAAACCCAATAGATCTATTCATAACCCTCGCGCTCACAGTCCAGTAATTGACAGTTCATGATAATGGGCTCAGATTGGGTTATCGCTACTTAGGCAACACGTAATCATAATATAAAAGTAATCCACTTGTTCCCCAGTTTATAAAACACATGCATGTTTTTTTCACCCCAAAACTAATAAAAAAAACCCATGTAAAATGTGGGTCTATTAAACTCACCAATTAGTACTGATAATCCAAATATCACAGATAGCGCGTCACGTAAATGATCGAATGCAACCTAAATTAACATAGGTTGTATAAGCACTAATCGCTTGATTTAACTAACATCATAAACAGTCTATGTTAGTTACAAACATACAACTTCGTGCTAATCATAATTTTAGAAGTCATGTAGTGACGTATGAGAGCTAGATAACTTTAAAATCGTAAAATCCAACAACTCGTCGATACGCCACCCCGAAGAGGCCTCATTATGAAACTCCCTAGTAATATAGTACTTTGATAACCACATATAATTCTATATAGCTTCATCACCGTCTATTTGTAATTTAGAAATCGTTTGTTATAAAGGGGAAAACTTTATAATTATCGTTATAATGTAAAACTAGCATACTTTCCCGTTTAAAAAACGGACCGTTTCTCAGTTTCCTAATACAACTCTTTCGTAATAATACGATGATCAAATATTACCTTTTTAAATTTTCAACATCTGTGGTGAAAAGTGTATTACTGTTCATGACAGCTATAAAACCTATTTTGTGTATTTAATAGCGTAAACTCGTAAATGTAATAACTTATTCGTTTTAATCCCGATTTTAGCGATTCCTTCGAGCATGTCTTTGTTATTGAAAGATATATCATATTTTATAAAGTTGGGTCTGCTGATGAATAGTAACTTTTACAGTTCATAGTTTATAAAATTACTTTTATAAACTCGAATTAATCGTAACGTCTTAATTTATTCGTTTTAGCTCCGTTTAAGTAATTCTTTCTAGAACGTTCACCGTAAATTGAAATGTTCTATTATTTATGAAGTTTACAAAAATTAATGTTTCTGTCATGAACAGTAACTTTTTATAAAAATATTTTTATACATTTTAAGTATATAAACTTGCGTAATTCATAACTTCTTAGTATTAATAAATTGCATAAAATACGTTTCTATTGTTTGGAATCCTAAAGTTATGTATAATTGGTTAAAAATACCAAACTTTCTGTTTTATATAATTTTTATAAAAGTTATTTTATTAACCCGTTTAATTAACGTATAACTCGTAATTAGCGTATCTTTTTCGTTATTAATCCATTTTTCGAGTTTCTTATCTTTTGGAATCTTCATGATGTGTTCTATCTTAAAGTTCAAAATATGTGCTGTCAAAAGAACAATGAAACCAAAACAGCCCCTAAATGTCTTTTTGAGTTTATTTGTATAACTTACTTTCTATACTTTCCAACTTAATAATTACCACAAGCATTTTATAATTACATATGTCATATGTCTTATATATTAAAGTCCATTAGTTCATATCTTGTCCAAATATCCATGTTAACAAGTTCCATAATGATACTTTTACTCACCAACTTTCTTAGAAATCCTAAAACCTTAATTTGTACATATACAAGTTCACACTTAAACCAACATAGTTAAACACTTATCCCCCATTAATATCAAGATATTATCACCCTAATACATACGAAAAGTGTAACAAAAGCATAATCACAAGTAAAAATCCTTTTTTACATAATTTAAAAGTCCTAAATGGTGATTTACAATATAGAACATCATAACTTATAAAATCATGGAAAATTAAAAGATAAGGTTTAGATAACCTTGAGTGATGAATGATGACAAATGAAAAAAATATTGTGCTAAACCCTTGGTTTAAGACTATAAACCCAAGCTTGCATACTTAAGACCTAGTTTTCCATAGAAACCCTAATCTTTTTCTTCTGCATCAATACTTTTAAATGTTTACCAAGCTATGCAAATACCTTAATAAATCCTTAGAATGATGTGTGATGGCTTGTATAGGTTGAAGAAAATTTTGTATGGATTTGCTTGGAAGGGTGTTTGATGTCGTGGGCTATCAAGGAGAGAAAGGAGAGATAGTTGTGAATTTTTATCAAGGAAATGGCTTGTGTGTTTCTATCTTTAAAGGTGTAAGACTTATATGTACTATGGTGTTTACTATAGTTTAAAAACAAATACCAAAATACTTATGTCAAGGGGGGTCACATTTGGGTGAAATAGGGGATGACTGAGTGATAATAAATCACTAGCATGAGTAGAAGTCTTACATCCCATGCTTGCACCCTTGCCCTTGATTAATTTCTTGGTCCTTATGTTCCCTAAGATGGAAATGAGTTTCATGGATATAAGGAGAAGTGCCTAGCTAGATATTATTTCTTGATGTTTAAAATGATAAGTATTTATTAAAATGTAGAAAGTGTAAGTTAAATGTGAAATGTAGATACATTACTTGCAATTTGATAGTCCTTGGTTATTTCTTGTATAAAATTTAGCCAAGTGGGCTAACATATGATGATATTTAGTAAATTTTTGGTATTGGGTATAAAAGTGGGTATTTGTTGAAACGTAGAAAAGTTTTTGGTGTTCCGGTATGCCCTAAACGAATTTTAAAGCGAAACAAAAATCAATTTACGCAACCAATAAAAATACAATGAACAAAGACCATAATTATTCTCAAAATAATTATTTAATACTTGATTGATTTAAACATTTAATCTTTTGACGCCCGTTTACATTGAATGATCATTTTTGGCTTACGCGATTTAACTTAACGTATACGATTTAAAGCAAACGCGTACAATACAAAAGATACATTGTGGATTTATTGACGACGTCAATGACCCTAAAACACGGGGTGTTATAGTCTTCCCCTATTAAGTGAGCCTCATCCTCAAGGCTTAAGATGCGGCACCTGACACCGGTGCGGTCTTTGTGAACAGATGTGGGTATTTCTTCTTGAATTGGTCTTCACGTTCCCACGTGAACTCAGGACCTCTCTTGGAGTTCCATCGAACCTTGATTAATGGAATGCGGCTTCGCTTCAACCGTTTAACTTCACGATCCACGATCTCGACGGGTTCCTCGACAAACTGAAGCTTATCATCAAAATGAAGTCCATCCAATGGAACGGCTAACGGTTCATCGGCATAGCACTTTTTCAAGTTGGATACATGAAATGTATTGTGAACCCTACTTAGCTCTTCCGAAAGCTCGAGTTTGTAAGCAACCTCTCCAACCTTTCCTAACACCTTAAAAGGTCAGACATACCTGGGGTTTAACTTCCCCCGTTTGCCAAAACGTACGACCCCTTTCCAAGGTGAAACTTTAAGCATAACTTTATCCCTGACTTGGAATTTCATCGGTTTACGCTTCAGATCGGCGTAACTCTTCTGTCGATCACGAGCGGCTTGCATCCTTTGCTTGATTTGGATAATTCTCTCAGTTGTCTCTTAGATTAGTTCTGGACCGAGGATTTGAGCTTCTCCAACTTCGGTCTAACAAACAGGTGAATGACACTTTCGACCATAAAGTGCTTCGAATGGTGCGGCCTTGATGCTAGCGTGATAGCTATTGTTATAAGAGAATTCAACTAACGGTAAGTGATTAACCCAACCTTTTCCGAAGTCGATCACGCAAGCACGCAACATATCCTTGAGAGTTTTAATTGTCCTCTCGTTTTACTCGTCTGTTTGTGGATGATACGCAGTACTCATATCCAAATTAGTACCTAAAGCATTCTGAAGTGACCTCCAGAAGTTGGATGCGAATCTTGGGTCGTGATCACAAATGATTGAAACAAGTATTCCATGCCTCGTGACAACCTCCTTTAGGTATATTCTTGCAAGTTTATCCATAGGATCAGTCTCTCTCATTGGTGTGAAAATTGCAGACTTAGTGAGTCGGTCAACAATCACCCAAATGGTGTCGTAGCCTTGCGACGTCTTAGGGAGCTTTGTGACAAAATCCATAGTGATGTTGTCCCACTTCCATTCAGGTATCTTGGGTTGTACCAACAATCCTGATGGCCTTTGATGTTCGGCCTTGACCTTAGCATAGGTCAAACACTTGCTAACATAGGTGGCGATGTCGGCTTTCATATTGGGCCACCAATATAGCTTCTTCATATCTTGGTACATCTTGTCGGAACCCGGATGTATAGAGTATTTTGATTTGTGGGACTCGTGCATGATCACAGTCTGCAAATCACCATAACAGGGTAGCCAACTCCTGCCATTGAGGCATAGAGTTCCATCCGCACGGGGTTCTAACTTTTCCATCCTAATCTCCTCTGGTTTTTTAGCGTTTTCAACCAACATTCCTCCAACATCTTCGTTCTTGATGTTCTCTGGTTTTCGTGCTTCAGTCTGAGCATTCAAGATTTATTTAGGAAGGTCTAAGCCAATACTCATGACTAAGGCTCGAACTCTTATTGGTTGATCTCTCTCCTTCCTGCTTAGAACATCAGCAACAACGTTTGCCTTTCCCGGGTGATAAAGAATCTCACAATCGTAATCACTGAGCAACTCCAACCAACGACGTTGCCTCATGTTCAACTCTTTCTGATTAAGAATGTGTTGTAGGCTCTTATGATCAGTGAACACCATGCACTTGGTTCCATACAGGTAGTGCCTCCAAATCTTGAGAGCGAACACTACTGCTCCAACTTCCAAATCATAAGTCGTATAATTCTTCTCATGAATCTTCAGTTGGTGTGATGCATAAGCAATCACCTTTTCTCTTTGCATTAACACAGCGCCCAAACCCTTCTTTGAAGCATCGCAATATGCGATAAAATCTTCGCTTCCTTCAGGTAAGGCCAGGATTGGTGCACTGCACAACTTCTGCTTTAACAGTTGAAAAGATGCTTCTTATTTATCACCCCAAACAAACTTGACCTTCTTCTGGGTGAGCTTGGTCATCGGTTTGGCGATCTTTAAAAACCCTTCAATGAATCTTCGATAATACCCAGCAAGACCTAAAAATTGACGAATCTCCATTGGTGACTTAGGAGATGCCCAATCTTTAATGGATTCGATCTTGGCAGGATCTACGTGAATGCCCTCACTATCAATCACGTGACCAAGGAACTGTACTTTGGGAATCCAAAATTCACACTTAGAAAATTTTGCATACAACTCATCTCTCTTAAGCAATTCTAAGATTAGCTTAAGGTGCTCTTCGTGTTCTTGCTTGTTCTTTGAACATATCAGAATATCGTCAATAGAGACAATTACGAATTTATCCAAATATGGCTTGCACACCCGATTCATAAGGTCTATGAATACGGCAGGTGCGTTTGTCAAACCAAACTGCATAACTTGAAATTCATAATGGCCATAACGGGTTCTGAAAGCGGTTTTTGGAATGTATTCTTCTCGAACCCTCAGTTGATGATAACCTGACCTTAGGTCAATCTTCGAGTAGACACTCGAACCTTGAAGCTGATCAAATAAATCATCAATTCTTGGGAGCGGATAACGGTTCTTCACCGTTAGCTTGTTCAATTCCCGATAATCAATGCACATCCGGAATGATCCGTCTTTCTTCTTGACAAACAAGACCGAAGCTCCCCAGGGTGAGGAACTAGGTCTTATAAAGCCTTTTTCAGATAGTTCTTTTAGTTGCTCTGACAACTCTTTCATTTCAGAAGGTGCCAATCGATAAGGCGCCCGAGCTACGGGTGCAGCACCAAGTATCAAATCGATTTGAAATTCCACTTGTCGAGTCGGAGGAAGACCCGGCAAGTCCTCAGGAAAGACTTCAGGAAAATCTCGAACTATTGGTACATCCTCAAGTCGCTTCTTCTTCGACTTGTCTTCAACCTCATTTGTAGTGACACATGGCAAAAAGACTGGACATCCTTTTAGCATGTATTCTTGTGTTTTGGAGTACAAGATAATGTGTAGACGAGCCTCGTGTCCCTGGTTACTTTCGTCACCGTAAACAATTAATGTTTCATTTCCCCAGGGGATACGAACGATCTTTTCGGCACACACAATGATTGCTTGGTACTTTGCCAACCAATCCATACCAATTATAGCATCGAAACTACCGAGTTCTACAGGCATTAAATTTATGTTGAATGGGTGGTTCAGGAGATTTAATGTGCAACCCCTAAGGATAGTGTTTAACCTAATTATTCTCCCGTCCGCTAGTTCGACATCATAATAGTGATCTAAGGTAGATGGCATGATATCCATTTAGGAACTAAATGCAGTAGACACAAAACTCCTATCGGCACCAGTATCAACTTAGCGGTTGTTAAGAAGGAACGTACCCGTCATGACGTTGGAGTCTGGGTTTGTCCGTGCATGTCCCATTGCATACACTCTAGCGGGAGCCCTGTCATTACCGACTTGATTTCCACGATTTTTGTTGTTCTTCAACTTTGGACATTCCCTCTTGAAGTGTCCTTGAACTCCACACTCGAAGCAAGTAGATTTTTGGCCTAATCCAATGCCTCTCTGATTGTTAGCATTGTTGGCATTTCCCGCACTCCTACAGTCACGAGCAAAATGGCCAAATTTGTTGCATTTGTGGCATTTTGGAGCACACGGACCGTCGTGGTGATAGTTGCATTTAGCGCATAGGGTCTTAGATCCCCTGTATGCTTATTTTACAGTCATACAGTTTAAGGCCCTGCCACGTGTTTCTGCCTTTGTTCTGTTGTTGTTGCGTTTGAGTTGTTTCGCGAGTGTTTTCAAACTTCCTTTTGTTCTCAGATGTCTTTCAGCAATGGTGCTGACTTTTCTTATACATGTTCAGTGGCCATTTCAATATTTCCATAGATTATGTTCAGGAAATCCGCCGACGTACCTTTCAATCTTGTCAGACTCCTCAGGAAACATCCTAACACACAGCAGTGCTAGTTCCTGGAAACGTTGGTTGTACCCTATCACATCAGTACCCTTCACTTTCAAATTCCACAATTCAGCCTCGAGCTTTTTCATCTCATTCCTTGGACAGTACTTGTCAGTCATTTTCTTTCTCAGATCGGCCCAAGTCATTGCATATGCAACATCATGACTGACAGTCATAACATGGGAATTCCACCATGTTAGAGCACCTGCTAGAAGAGTACAAGTGGAAAACTTAATCTGATTTTCCACAGAGCAGTTGCTTATGCGAAAAACAGTCTCCATCCTTTCAAACCATTGAGTTAATTCAACAACTCCCTCAGTGCCTTTGAAATATAGAGGTTTGCACTTCATAAAGTCTTGGTAAGTGCACTCTCGAGCAACGCGTTCAGTCCTTCTGCCACCCGTTCCTGAAGTATGGCTGTCATCGCCATTCCTGTTTGCATCACGTGCTGCCAAAGTGGCAGTGACACCTTGGTCAATCATTGCCTGAAGTTGGGCATTAGTGACCGATGTGGTGGTGGTTGCTATTGGGGCTGGGGTTGTTGTGACCGGTGTTGACCTTGTGGCTCGTTTTGGTGCCATTTTCTTCAATCACAAGAAAATACAATACCCGTTAGATTTCATAAAATCATAACCATGACATGACATATACATGATAAATAAAGTGAGATCACATCACACAGTGAAAATATACACTGAATTTGTTAATCACAATGATATAACAAATAGACATTTCATTCAATAAACAAATTCGATTTACAGACGTGACATAATACAACCAATTCCATAATATAAATTGGAAAACATACTGAATGATTTCAGATACAAAAAATGATCATAAACGATTAGATTACAAATAAACATAAACAACCTAAAGCTTACTGGCCAGGATTGAACCCGTATACTTAGTAGGCTATATACCAAATTAACTAGCCCATAAACATGATCTAAACTATGACACTGCTACCAGCCTCCTCTGGCAGCTCTGGTTGTGCAGGACCTCCAGCGGGTCCTTGCTGTCCCTGTAGTGCGGTAACCTGTCCCTGTAGTGCTGTCACCTGTCCCTGTAGTAGTGGTCACATGTCCCTGTAATGACTGCATCACTGTCAATGTCTGTATAAGCTGCTGCTGTCGGGTACGATCAGCTGTCCTCAACTCTCTCATCTCTGCAGATCTCCTATGGTCTACCTTCAGCATCTCTGAAGTCACAGCCTGTCTCCGGCGATCAGCAGCATGCAACTCTCTAATCTCTGACATCTGACCCAGTACGGTAGTGCGCAAGTGACATAACCTCTCCGCGGGCAAGATCACTCGCATCCATCGATCGCCTCTAAGCCTCTCTGGATAATCTAGCCTCTGTCTCCATCTGATGACGTGTATATGCATGTGCTCGTCTGTCCCTAAACAACATATTGAGCCGACCAGCCAATAGCTGTCTCTGGCTCTGCTCATCGTCTAATCTCGTATAAATCTCATCCGTGTCTTGCCTAACCCTAGTCTCAAATGCTGTCATATGTCGACCAAACTCTGTGTCAGTACTAACTGGTTCCCCCTGAAGGGTCTTAACTATCTCGTCCCACGAGCCAGTGATCCCATATCCAACCTCTCTCTCTGGATCACGCCTGATCTCCCTATTTATAGTAGCTACAAAACCATAGTCTGCCCTAAGACCTCCAGCCGGTCTAGCAGCAGCAGCAGATGAGCTCTCTCCTACCTCGTATCCTGGACCAAGAGCGATACCTAACCTCTTCTGATGTGGTAAGGTAACCTCAAGTTTGTCCTCCCTACGACTAGTAGAGGGTAGTAGCAATGGTTGTGATGAAGTAGGAACTGATATGGGCAAGGGTGGTGGTATCCCTAATAATGGTGCATCTAGTCTGGTGAAGGAGAGTATGAAGGGTGGTGGTAATGGTAGAGAATGGGAAGTAGATGCGGCCTCAGCTCTCATCCGAATCATAGCAGCTCGATAGCCCAATGAACGAATGGGGCTAGGAGGTGGTGTTGGTGATAACACAGGTGAGGGTGGTGATAATGGTAGTGATGGAGAAGGTATATGGGGAAGTGGTGAAGACCATGGGGAGAGTGGTGATGATGGTGGAGTAGATATAGCGAGAAGTCTGGCAACCTCTGCATCAGACCATACGGGTGTAGGTACTGGAGCTGGAATAGAAATCATAGCTGTCACACGATATGCAAGGTGTGGTGGTGGTGTGGCCGCAAACTCATCAGTCTCGAACGGCTCTGTCTCCTCCGCAGATGGGGCCTGATTAGTAGCTGGTAAAGCAACAACTACAGAGTCGGCAGGAGCTGGGTGCTCCTCCTCCTCCTCATCCTCATCAGCCTCCATGTCAACCTCATCATCCTCATCCTCCTCCGATGACTCATCCTCATCGTCTCCGTCATCTCCTCCATCAGCAGAGTAGTCAACAGGATCCTCCTCAGGGTCCTTATCGTCATCCTCCTCCGGGTTCGACTCAGGATCAGACTCTAGGACATAGTCAGGTGAGTGAGCAGTGGGTGGGGCATCCTCATCATCTGGATGATCCTTAGCAACAATCTCATCATTAGCATACTCTAGGCCTGGAACATAACCTGACGAAGGAGGTGCCTGCTCAGGCTCCTCAGGGCCAGGCATGTAATCTGGAGAAGGTGAGGCCTGAAGGCAGCCTCCACGTATGGGTCATCTGGCATCCCAGGCAGCTCAAGGTACTCGTGATCATCGGCTCTCGGTGATCCTATGTCTGATAAACCCTCAAATAGGCTGGAAACCTCCATGTACGTAATCCCCGATTCATCCGAATCTGACATGACTGAATCTGAAAATTCAAAATAGCTTATATTAGTATTCCATATAAGACTCTTATAGTAATATACATTTATATCATAACATGTATATTAATTATGAATGCATATAGTCCAACCAACTAATGCAACAAGCAGTGTATGCATGAATGTATGCACATATGTATGTCCCTTGTAAAACCCCTTTATATGAATTAGATGTTTGAAAATGGTTATAGTCCAGCAAAAACATTTGACCTGGTTCTCTATAACCTTGGCTCTTAATACCAATCTGTAACACCCCCAAATTGGGTCGCAGCGGAATAAGGGTCCGGGGCGTGTTACTTCATAGATCAATAACACAAGATGTATATAGAACGACCAAAAAGTCATTTAAAACTGATACATTGGATTTAACAAAGTATTTGTTACATAAACCGAAGCTTCACATGTCCACTTGTTCAAAATACAAAATTTTTTAGCCCATAACAGTTATACAAAATGTAATGCGACAAAATCTTTAATCATGAAATCAAATCAAATCACCAATGTATCCCTTGCACCTCGTGCGCTTAACTGAATCATGAAAAAACATTGCTTTAAAACGTAAACATAATGGTGGGTGATTCATAGGTTTGATAAATATTTATTGTAGGGACAAAGATTTCCCTACAGTTGTATGTAATGCAAACAGATGAGAATCTATAAATGTAATTATGTTGCCCTAAGTCATGGACACTGAATGCTCGACATAAATGAATACCATATAAATGGGCCTACATTGCCGGATAATGTTCTAACCCATACTCTTATGTTGACATGGTATACGTTCGTTTGCCTAGTGATAGCTAATCACTCGAACGGGATGTCAATCCCAATAGATCTATTCATATCATTCGTGCTCATTTCAGTAATTGACAGGTACTGATAATGGGCCTAAACTAGGGTTATCGCAACTTAGGTAACACGTAATCATAATGTAAAAAGTATCCACTTGTGTCCGTTGTAAAAAATTGCTGTTTTCACCCCAAATACTTTGAAAACAGAAGCATGTAAAACGTGGGCTATTGAACTCACCTTGATGTGAGCGAATAATCAAGTGTATCGCAGGATAATGCGTCACGCATATCGTCAGATGCACCTTAAAAATTAGGTTGTATAATTCCCATGTATTCGATTACAAATATTATTTATTCCCTATATAGCTTAATTACTATCGTTCGGGTACTCATTAATTAAGAGGTCATGTAGTGAACGTATGAGGAGCTAGGACACTTTAAATCGTAAATCCAACAACTTAGCACTTTGCTTAACTAATACCACATATAGGTCTATATAGTTCAATCACCATCTAATTGTTTTGGAAAAGTTGTGTTTAATAAGTTAAAACGTTTATAATTGCCGTTGTAGTAAAACTGGCGTAACTTTCGCGTTTTAAGCCTGATTTTGACGTTTCTTATGCCCACGCTTTCGTATTAAGACGAGTTATCATAATTTGACATTTCCATATTTTTGACCCTCTGATGAATAGTACTTTTTACTGTTCACACATGTTATAAAGTTATTTTTATAGTTTTAGTTATGTAAACCGTAAACGTTGTATTTTATTGTTATAGGCTCCGTTTTAGTGATTCTTCGAGACGTTATCGTAATTGTATTTTCGACTTACTTATTTATGAGGTTTACAAAAATAATTATTTCTGTCATGAACAGTAACTTTATAAAAATAGTTTTATAAAAGTATTAATTGTCGTAAACTCGCGAAATTCATAACTCGTTCGTTATTAATTGAAAAATTACGATTCTTATCACTTTGGAATCCTAAAAATATGTATAATTTGTTAAAAATACCAAATTTTATGTTTTATATAATTTTTATAAATTGTTATATAAAAATTCTTTTATAAATCCGTTTATTTATCGTATAACTTGTTTTTACCGTAACTTTTTCGTTATTTATCTGTTTTTCAAGTTTCTTAGATTTTTGGAATCGTAGTGAGACGTACTATTTTATAAAAATATAAAATGGATATGTTCATATTCGAATTTTTGGCAGAATGTTGTGATGACATTCTTAATTCCATATTTAAACCTTATTTTCATACTTTTCAACTTTGTAATCTATCACAAGTCTTATATACCATATATGTATTATAAGTGATACATATAATATTGTCTATAAGTTCATTCTTTGTCCAAATGTCCAAGGTGACAAGATTAACAAGTCCATAATAACACTTAAAAACCATAACTTTATTAAGTAACCCTAATTTACTAGTTTGTACATAAACATTTTTATACATAAACCAAATGTGTACAAGGCTTACAACCATTTTGTAACCTTAAATAGAACATGTGTACAAGTCCATAAATCATGTTTACAAGAAATCCACTTTTACAATGTTAAACATATCCTAAATGGTGATTTCACTACATAGCACATCATATACATAAAAACTCATAAAATGAAAGTATAAAGGTTTATAGAAGACCTTATGATGAATGATGGTGATGCTCAATACAATCTAAACCCTTGTTTAGATTAAAATCCAAAGCTTGCAACCAAGAAAACCCTAGTTTTCCTAATAAAACCTTACCTTCCCTTTTCTTGATAATTACTTGCAAATGGCTAACCAATGCTTGGAAACATCTTAGAATATCTTAGGAATGATGTGTATATGTGTGTATAGGTTGTATAAATTTTTTTATGGATTTGGTTAAAGGGGTGTTTCAAGCCGTGGGCTTGTAGAGAGCAAAAGGAAGGATTTTGTTTGATTTCTAGTTAAGTGTTGGAGTTGTATGAGTTCTCTTACTAGAAGTGCATGTATATAAGATATAGATGGTCAAAAAGATTGCAATAGTGGTCAAGAACAAGATGAGGGTCTTAGGGAAGTTGGTCTTGGTCAAAGAAATAAGGTATGTATAAGTTTAATGGAGATATGAAGTACAAAGACCAACTTGATGAGTTTTGGTGATATTTCTTATATGTATTGATACATATCCGGCCATAAGGAGTTATACATGATATATTTATGTAATTTTTATGTATTAGGTATAAATGTGGGTATTTGTTGAAGTTGTCGTTTAGCTACCCAATGATCTAGAGGGTAAGCTTATACAAAGCCCTTATATGCTAAGAGTTATACATGATATATTTATGTAATTTTTATGTATTGGGTATAAATATGGGTATTTGTTGAAGCGTAGAAAAGTTTTGGTGGTTCCGAGAGTGCCTAAACGCAATTTATCGCGAAACGTAATCAATTTACGCAACCAATAAAAATACCATAATTATTCTCAAAATAATTATTTAATACTTGATTGATGTAAACATTTAATCTTTTGACGCCCGTTTACATTGAATGATCGTTTTTGGCTTACGCGATTTAACTTAACGTATACGATTTAAAGCAAACACGTACAACACAAAAGATACATTGTGGATTTATTGACGATGTCAATGACCCTAAAACACGGGGTGTTATACATAAGCTTGGCAAGGATATACATCTTCACCGCTAAAGCTAAGGAGTAACAAGTTTATAAAGACAAATATGGGTTTGTATGATAAGGCATAGGGTTGATCATTCTTCAATCTTTCACCAGAAGTACCACTCCAACAAGGCAGCTGAAGCACACATAGATGGCCGTAATGACTGAATAGACATGTGTATTCGATCATATCCTCATTCGAATTTAACCAACGGTTAGGATGAAGAATGATATAGGATAGGGACCTTCTAACTTTCACCAAAAGTCGTAAACCAATGAGGCAGCTGAGACATGCATACATGGTCGTAACGACGGAATAGACATGCACGCTCGTACAAATCCTTATTTGCGTAAAACTAGCGGCTAGTTATTAGGAAAGAGAAGTAAATTGTTGTTAAATAAAAATTATAAAACAAATAGATCAAGTCTAAAATACAAGTTGCTAGACACTTTTTCTCAACCGTTACCATGATAAAGACACGACTATTTACAACGTCTTAATCATAGATAAAAAACAACAACCTAAGTTGGCGTTCCCGTAATGGTTAACTTCCCAATCATCCCACACTTTACATACTTTACAAGGCAAGTGGCGATATCTTCGACTTTATACAATACTCTACATCGTCGATTTGTATCAACGAATAATTGATCCTTCGTGTAATACCTTCTGTAGTTGCGAAACGATTATCCTCAAACTTTCCTTCTCTTTTTTATTGCGATTTTTCTAGTTTTTTCTATTTTTTTACTAACACTATACTATGAAACTCGGTCTAATTTCACCATCTTCACGATCATAATAATTCCGGATAATTCCTTTGATAATTCCTTCATTCTTCGGACGTACCATTAATTGCGATGGTAGTAAAAATACATGAGTTTTGACTATAATATACATTCCCATTTGCGATGTGTAAATTCTTCCAACCGTACCAAAATTGACACAAGACTCGGAAAATTCAAACTCTACACTTTAAGCAACTAGCAATTGTAACATACAATTAATCTAACAGGGTAGGCTAAGATGTAAAGGTGTAACAAAACAAACAATTGGTGTATTTCCTAAAGGATTGGCTCTACGGGTTATTCTGGGGGTATCTTACTCTTAAAGTAAGAGTAAACAAAGGGTTTATACGGGGGTTAACTATCCGGTGTAGTTAGTTAATAAGCAACATGTAAATGCATTTTGGGTGTAATGCTAAAAGTTACCAAGTTAAACAATGTTGTTCCCAAACTTGGATTTAATGCCTTAGCTTGTAAGGTTATTTTCACCTTAGATAAATCCAAACTAACAATGAGAGAAACTTTGTTAAGTTGTTTCACCAAAGGTTATGCGGAATCTAACCTTTAATGATCAAGAAGAATAATAATGAAATGAATGAAACAGTGAAATGAATAGAACATTGATTTACACAAAAAGCTTTAATATTATTGATGTAATAATACGAGTACTCAACCAGTACTAGGGTTTACACAACCTTAAAGCTATGAGAGAATGTATTTCAGATTGATATTGAAGATGTATATTACTACTCTAACCTAAGGACTCCTTTTATAGCACAAGGAGCCCTGTACAAGATAAGACCTAAACCGTATCTCATAAATATATGAGATATACACAAGATACATTCCAAATATAACAATAACGTGTATTTGACTCAGAGTAGATCTTATCTTCATGCAGCAGTGGAAAGTCTTCAACAGCAGCAAAACTTCTCAGCAGTGTAAACATTAGCAGTGGGAAGATTTACACTAATAGTGGGAAAAGTACTCTAGCAGTGGGAATGAACATGACTAACAGTGGAAATGCCTTAGAGCATTTTATTCCCAACAATCCTCTCCTAAACTTGATACTCCATCTTCAAATCAAGTTTCTAGAATAAAATGCTAACCTGGAGAGGATGCTTCCAAACACTTCATTCCAAATATAACAATAACGTGTATTTGACTCAGAGTAGATCTTTTCTTCATGCAGCAGTGGAAAGTCTTCAACAGTGGAAAAACTTCTCAACAGTGTAAACATAACACTAGCAGTGGGAAAATACTCTAGCAGTGGGAATGAACAAGATCGGTTTGGTAAAATATTTAATACTTTCCAAAATATTTAGTCAAATTCTCAATCAGCATTAATCTCTTCAATCATCATTAACTTCAGTTTTCTGTTTGACTAATTAGCATTAATTTTAGTCAATTAACATTAACTTCAGTCTTCTATTTGACTAATCAGCATTAACTTCAGCAACAACATTAATCTTGAACCAGCAGTAGTAACTCTATAACCAGCAGTCTTAAGTCCTTCAACAGTCTTAAGTTAGTACTGGCAGTACTAACTTACTCTAGCAGTACTAACTGATTAATACTGGCAGTTGTAACTTGTGAGCAGTACTAAGTATGATAAGTTTAATTCCTAACAATCCTCCCCTAAACTTGTGATTTACCTTCAAATCATCAAGTTTCTTGAATTAAACTTTCTGTTTTGAGAGGATTCTTTCAAACACTTCATCTTCTTGATCTTTCAGCCTTCATGAATATCTTTTGAAGAAGTTCTTGAATTAAACCTTCTGCTCTAAGTTCAAGGTACTAGATGATCCACTTTGCTAAGTTCGGTGGTACTAATATGTGTTGTGGCCCTTTTTTTCATTGCATCTTGTAATGAAATCAAAACTTTATAAAAGTCAAGTATTAACTAACCACATTAAATAAACATCATATCATGAATAGGTTTTAGTGTTTTTGTTATCGATTTCATTACGTCTTATTATACAAACCATACATGATTAATAATGATAATGAATCATTTCATTACACTATTTATGTCACACCCCGACAATGGCGGAAACTCGGGAGCGCAACATAATGATCAATCATCACCACAAGATACAATATAGAGAAAACTACAATGAAAAATATCATGTGTATGAAGACCATCAACCCTTGTATAACCTCGAGTGATGTTCCCATATCACAATCAAATTCCCAGAATCTCTTACATTATCACAAAATCCCTCACAGGGGTTCAACATCCAAAACTTAAGCCAATACTCCCAACACTAAGAACCAACAAAATAAACAATGCAAAGACTTCGCATAAAGTCCACTGGGATACTTCTAAGTCTGCTATCACCTCTACAAACTATTTCCTCTTTCACTTCACACTGAATATTGATACTTGAAAACGAAACTGTAATGTTGGTGAGCTCGTTGGTTTGACCTTAATCCCAAAAGTTGTGCAATTTCTCAACGATTAGTGGACCCAATAGTGCTACTATAACAGTGAATATATGCAAACATTTATAGCATCACCGACTAAGCATAACCATTATGTCACTTACGCACCTAAAGGGCCTACTAGCTGGAGCACTAAAATTAGGGCAGGACCACACACAAACCTGGGTAGGCATACCCATCCGCTCCAATATCACTACTAATACTGGGTAGGCGTAACAATCAGATCATACAATCATACAATACTAGGTAGGTTACTCCTAATCCGATCCAAACATTCATATCAATACTGGGTAGGCGTACCCATCTGATCCGAACAATCAGTTGAAACAAAATATTGCACCATTAGCAGTCATTAGCACATATCTTGTCCAAAAACAAACCACATTCGCAAAAAACAGATCATTTCCAAAAACATTTTCAAATACATTTTGAGTATTCATTTTCCCCAACGGAAAAAAAGTAAAAAGTGGGGCTACGAGAACTCACCTCAAGCAAGTCTTTAGCAACCAAAATCTCTTTTTAAACATTTCTTATTTCAGGTCAATTTTACGGGATCTCCGATTACTCGTCACTATTTATATAGGTCGATACGCGTTTTACTTTTAATTTAATTTTAAGCTAATCGACGTTCGACTAGAAATAATCATTTAATGTAAACGGTCATCAAATAAATTAAGGTTTACGTCAACCAAGTAGTAAATATAACACTCTGTGTTTTCAAGTCATTGACGACGTCGATAAATCTACTATCTATTTTTTGTGTTGTACCCGTTTGCTTGTAATTTCATGTATTAAGTAAAATCGCGTAAGCTAAGAATTAGCGTTCAATGTAAACGGGCACCAAACAATTAAGCGTTTACATCAATCAAGTATTAAATAGTTATTTTGAGAATAATTATGGTCTTTGTTCATTTCATTTTTATCAGATACGTAAAGTGTTTACGTTTCACGATATAATTTAAGTTTAGGGCATTACCCAGAGAACACAAAACTTTTTTAGCTTAAACGATTGTTATGTTTATATACAATGACAAAGTTTATAAAAACTTTGCCCATATCCATGCATATGTACTCGTTTCACTATTCTAATGCAAGGTTAACAAAGACTTTTTAAGTTACATACCACTGCTAAATAAATGGACTACACATTTCATATTATTTCATCTTTTACCAACAATTTGCAAGTAAAAATTTATTTATCAAAAGAAAGAAAAGAACTAGTGAACAAGTTCCTTAATATCATGGGATAACTCCCACATGAGGAAACAAGGAAACATAGAACATTAAGATGGGTCATGACTAGGTGGTTTTTGACCATCTTAGTCATCACCATTTTATCATCTTTGTACCATTGGTTTCACATTGCCCCATTTTCCCTCCTTTTGATTCTGGTCAAAGTTAGCTTTGCTTCCTTTACCACTTTTCTTATATATTACTTGCCATTGAGAGATAACATCAACACACATTATCACTTCACTAAAAATCAAATTCGTAGCTTCTCTTTTGCTCTCCTTCTCTACATAGCAAGGCATTGAAACCACGCCTTTTTAATAAAATCCATACAAATTTCTTCTACACTTATACATGCATACTACAATATATTTATGATACTACAAGATGATTTGAAGCATTGATTAACCATTTACAAGTGTGGAAGCAAGTAAGGAAAGCTAGGGTTGACACTCTTTGTCCCATACAGATGATGTCTCCAAATCTTAAGGGCAAATACAACTGCTCCTAGTTCCAAATCATGGGTTGTATAATTCTTCTCATGAATTTTCAACTGCCTGGACGTGTAGGCTACCACCTTACCTCTTTGCATTAACACACAGCCTAGTCCTATCCCGGACGCATCACAATATACCACAAAGTCTTTCGGACCATCGAGGAGAGCTAGAACAAGCGCGTTACACAACTTATCCTTCAAGGTTTGAAACGTCAATTCTTGTTCCTCACCCCAATCGAAAGTCTTACACTTCTGAATCAAGATAGTAAGAGACTTAGCTATCTTAAAAAAGTTCTCGATGAACCTACGGTAATATCCAGCCAACCCTAAGAACGAACGAACCTCAGTCGGAGTTCTAGGGGCTTTCCAATTCTTAACAGCTTCAATCTTGCTAGGGTCTACATGAATCTCATTACCATTTATCACATGCCTAAGAAACTGTACTTCTCTTAGCCATAATTCACACTTAGAAAACTTAGCATACAGTTTCTCCTTTTTGAGCAGTTCTTACACTAACCTTAAATGTTCTACATGCTCCTCTTGAGTCTTAGAGTAGATTAAGATATCGTCTATAAACATTATCATAAACTTACCAAGATACGGCCTACAAACTCTATTCATCAAATCAATAAATATTGCTGGTGCATTAGTCAGACCAAAGGGCATTACAGTGAACTCGAAATGTCCATAACGAGTCCTAAACGCAGTCTTTGGAATGTCATCCTCGTGCACTCTTAGCTGATGGTACCCAGACCTAAGATCTATCTTCGAAAAAAACTGCGACCCTTGCAGTTGATCAAATAGATCATCAATTCTAGGAAGCGGATAACGATTCTTAACAGTCAACAAGTTCAATTCTCTATAATCAATGCACATCCTAAAAGAACCATCCTTTTTCTTAACGAACAACACCAACGCTCCCCAAGGCGAAGAGCTTGGTCGGATGAAACCTTTGTCTTAGAGTTTCTTGAGTTGTCCCGACAACTCCTCCAATTTAGAAGGTGCCAAACGATAAGGAGACTTTGCTACTGGCGTTGCTCCAGGGATTAACTCAATCCGAAACTCAATTTCCTGAATAGGCAGTAATCCAAATAGGTCATCCAGGAATACCTTAGGATACAATCTCTTCCTGTTTCTTAACACCCATCAAAAATCTCACTTTCTTATCCGGTCTCTCTCCTAATACTCTAAGCACCTTGTCATCCGGTAGTGGTATCCTCACTACCTTCTCATGGCAAACTATTTCAGCCTTATAATTAGACAACCAGTCCATACCTATAATCACATCAAAACTCCCATGTCCAAAAGGTATCAAATCGATGTCAAAGACATGACCCTCGATTTCCAGTTTACAACCCTTAATAACCTTATCAATCTCTACTAGCTGCCCGCTAGCTATCTCAATCTCATATCTGAAACCTAAGTCGCTGGGCTCTAAGCCTAATAGAGGTATAAAAGTAGTGGAAACAAAACTATAGTCGGCACCAGAGTCAAATAAGGTAGTGGCAAAATGATTGTTCAAAGTAAACGTACTCGTCATAATGTTTGGATCCTGACAAGCTTCCTCAGCTCCCAACATGAGTGCCCTACCCCTAGCCTGGTTCCCTTGGTTTCCACGACCTTGACCCCCGTTATTAGTAGCAATTTGGTTTGGACGATTTTCTCCCGGTCCTTGTGCCCTAATCCATCTAGGACAGGCTGACCTGACATGGTCGGTACTACCACACTCATAACATGCCCTAACAGTCGGGTTTCTAGCATTGACAAGATTCACATTCCTCGGCACACCCCTACAATCCCTTGCCAAATGACCCGGGCGGTTACAGTTGAAGCATATGCGACAAGGTCCACCGGGCGCATGGTAGGAGTTGCAAGTGGTACACTTGGGCCAAGTACCCGTATTCTCTCTTCCTACAGGGTTCACAGTAGTAGCAAAAGCATTCACAGTCCTAGTCCTCTTATTATCATCCCTTCCACTCCTATCCTTGCTAGGTTCCCCCACATTACCTCTCTTTTCAACCTTCTTAATTGATCCATTCCTAACAGCCTCATCAGTCAGTGCACCAGAAATCTGCACAACCTTTTGTATAGTCTTTGGCTCCGTTGCTGCCACCATCCCACGGATCTGTGGAGCAAGGCCATACACATACCTCTCAATCATCCTACTCTCAGGAGTTACCAAATGAGGAACTAACCTAGCCAACTCATGAAACCTATCAGTATACGCAGCATGGCCAGCCCTGACCATGGCGTGATTTTACAACTTAGATTCCAACTTTTGCATCTCATTACAGGGACAAAACTCTTGTATCATCATAAACTTAAAGTCATTCCATGACATACTAACAGCAACTCCCCGTCTTAGCGTGCGGATCTGAGAGTTAAAGCCTTACCTACAAATGAACCAGCAGTGTATTTCACTTTTTGGTCAATACTACAACCACTCATATCATGCACAGACTCCATTTTCTCAATCCAACGAGTAAGAACTACAACACCTCCCTTACCATCATATTCCTTAGGGTTACAAGCTAAGAACTCCTTATATGAACAACCTACCCGGTTGCCATTTACTATCACATTCCCAACATTCTCCTGAATGTTCTCATTAACCACATTACCATTATGATTTCCAACATTTCCTCGGTTACTAACCTGAGCCAACATAGCGGGTAAGAGGTTCTGCAATTGTTGGGTAATGATCGTTGAGAAGTCAGGTGCACCCCCATTGGCTCTTTCTACATTCCCATTGACTCCCTCTACACCCTCATTAGCTGCCATACCCTGGTCATTTCCCTAACCATTCAATTCATCAACACGCTTATCATTACCTTCCCTAGGTCTTCTACCCCTTCCACCTCTACCAACACGTTTACCCGTTCCCCCTCTTAGTGATTCGGCAGCAGGCTGGCCAGCACTTCGGGTCCTCATCCTTGGCGGCATTATCTATACGAGGGAGAACATGGGCAACGTTAGGCAAGTGGGAAGAATCGCACATATATATAGAATATCTTACTTTATATAACTGGATATACACGCAACACTACCCTACGGTGTTAACATCGATTTGTGTGAACAACCATACCAAGTATGAGTGAGTTATGATACGTTTATAATTATGTTGGCCACCTTACTTATATTCGCATCCTTTCCCGTTCATAGTCAATATTGAGCCCACCCATTTCAATGACTGACATAACTAAGGCACTAAGCCGCGGACACATAAAGGCACACAAAAGCAGAACACCGCGTACATAGATCTTATATGCAACTAAACGACGGATCCAAGGTTATAGTCTAGGCCAAACCACCTAGTTCTCTATAACCTTGGCTCTAATAACCAATCAGTCACACCCCGACAAAGGCAGAAACTCGAGAATGCAACATAATGATCAATCATAACACAAGGTACAAAATAGAGAAAACTACATTGCATAAACTCCAAGTGCTATGAAGACCATCCACCTTGAACAAACTCAAGTGATGTCCCAAATCGCAACTAAAATCCACAATTTCTTACAATTATTCCAATGCCCTCACAGGGGACCAAAATCCAAACTTATTCCATAACATCCAAAACTAGAATCAAAACAACAAGCAAGCAAGACTTCAAACGAAATTCCACTTAGGATACTTCTAAGTCTGCTATCACAATCACCAAACTATTCCTCTTTCACTTCACCTAAAAATAATACTCGAAAACGTCAACAATAATGTTGGTGAGCTCGTAGGTTTGACCTTAAACCTAAAAGTTATGCCAATATTTCAACGGTGGACAATAGTGTTATATGACAGTGAATATTTATGCATACACTCCAAGACATAGCACCATAGCCAGTCAATCACAAATCCAAGACATAGCACCACAGCTAGTCAATCACAATATGTCACTTATGCACCTAAAAGGCCTACCAGTTAGAGAACTATATTAGGGCAGGACCTCACACAAACCTGGGTAGGCGTACCCATCCGCTCCCAAAATCACAATCACTGGGTAGGCATACCCATCCGATCCAAAATATTCACATAGCAGTCATAAGCACATAACTTGTCCAAAAACAAAACCACATTTCGCACAGTTCAATTCAAAACATTTCAAACACATTTGAGTATCACTTTCCCCCAACGGAAAAACAGTAAAAAAGTGGGGCTACGAGAACTCACCTCAATCAAGTCTTTAGCTACCCAATCTCAATCACACAAGCAAATGCAACGACGCCCGCACACGACCTAGTCCAGTCCCAATTCAATAATCCAATTCCAAAACAATCTTCACGTTTGATGCATAGTGTTTTAGAGGCGTTGTACAATTACCCAAAATAGTTTAGTGGTGTGATGGTTGACGACTTAACTCCACAACCGTATTAATCTCATTCTCTGATAATACATATTTATACTATTTAGAGAAAATAGATAAGTAATATTAATAAATATTTATATTCTAAACCTTTCTGCAATACTGCAACCTCATCCACAGCCTCCTTCTGAGTCGCCAGTACCCTATCTTTGATACTCGACTGAAGGATCATATTCATAGCTCTAACTCTCTTAGGCTTTACTCTTTCCTTCCTACTCAGGGCATCAGCCACCACATTTACCTTACCAGGATGGTAGCGAATTTCATAGTCATAACCACTAAACAACTCTATCCAGCGACGTTGTCGCATATTCAACTCTTTTTAGACTAAAGATATGCTGGAGACTCTTATGATCCATATAGATGACACTCTTTGTCCCGTACAGATAATGTCTCCAGATCTTAAGTGCAAACACAACCGCACCTAACTCCAAATCATGGGTAGTATAATTCTCCTCATGAATTTTTAACTGCCTAGATGCATATGCTATCACTTTACCTCTTTGCATTAACACACAGCCTAGTCCTATCCCGGACGCATCACAATATACCACAAAATCTTCCGGTCCATCGAGAAGAGCTAGAACAAGCGCATTACACAACTTATCCTTCAAGGTACGAAATGTCAATTCCTATTCCTCGCCCCAATCGAAAGTCTTACTTTTCTGGGTCAAGACAGTAAGAGACTTAGCTATCTTAGAAAAGTTCTCAATGAACCTACGGTAATACCTAACCAATCCTAAGAATGAAGGAACCTCAGTCGGAGTTCTAGGAGCTTTCCAATTCTTAACAGCTTCAATCTTACTATGGTCTACATGAATCCTATTACCATTTATCACATGCCTAAGAAACTGCACTTCTCTTAACCAGAATTCGCACTTAGAAAACTTAGCATACAGTTTATCCTTTTTGAGCAGTCCCAAGACTAACCTTATGTGTTCTACATGCTCCTCTCGAGTCTTAGAGTAGATTAAGATATCCTCTATAAACACTATCACAAACTTATCAAGATAAGGCCTACAAACTCTATTCATCAAATCCATGAATACTACTACTGCGTTAGTCAGACCAAAAGGCATTACTGTGAACTCGAAATGTCCATAATGAGTTCTAAACGCAGTCTTTGGAATGTCATCATCATGCATTCTCAGTTGTTATCCAGACCTAAGATCTATCTTTGAGAAAAACCGCGACCCTTGCAGTTGGTCAAATAGATCATCAATCCTAGGAAGCAGATAATAATTCTTAACAGTCAACTGGTTTAATTCTCTATAGTTAATACACATTCTAAAGGAACCATCCTTTTTCTTAATGAACAATACCGGTACTCCCCAAGGTGATGAACTTAGTCGAATGAAACCTTTGTCTTGGAGTTCCTTGAGTTATCCCGACAACTCCTCCAATTAAGAAGGTGCCAAACGATAGAGAGACTTTGCTACCGGCGTTGCTCTAGGGATTAACTCAATTCAAAACTCCATGTCCTAAATAGGCTGTAATCCAGACAGGTCATCGGGGAATACCTCAAGAAAATCTCTAACCACAACAATATCTTCTTGTTTCTTATCACCAGCCTTAGCACCCATCAAAAATCTCACTTTCTCTTCCGGTCTCTCTCCTAATACTCTAAGCACCTTGCCATCCGGTAGTCGTATCCTCACTACTCTCTTATGACAAATTATTTCAGCCTTATAATTAGACAACCAGTCCATACCTATAATCACATCAAAAATCCTATGCCCAAAAGGTATCAAGTCGATGTCAAAGACATGACCCTCGATTTCTAGTTTTCAACCATTGATAACCTTATCAATCTCTACTAGCTTCCCGCTAGCAATCTCAATCTCATATTTGAAACCTAATTCACTAGGCTCTATGCCTGTCATAATGTTTGGATCCTGGCAAGCTTCCTCTGCTCCCAGCATGAATGCCCTACCCTTAGTCTGGTTCCCTTGGTTTCTACGACCCTGACCCTCGTTATTAGCAGCAACTTGGTTTGGACGATTTTCTTCTGGTCCTTGTGCCCTATTCAATCTAGGATAAGCTGACCTGACATGGTCGGTACTACCACACTCATAGCATGCCCTAACAGTTGGGTTTCTAGCATTGACAGGATTCACATTCCTCGGCACGCCTCTACAATCCTTTGCCAAATGACCCAGGCGGTTACAGTTGAAGCATGTGCGACAAGGCCCTCCGGGTGCATGGTAGGAGTTGAAGGTGGTACACTTAGGCCAAGTACCTGTATTCTCTCTTCCTACAGGGTTTACAGTAGTAGAAAAAGCACTCCCAGTCCTAGTCCTCATCACCCTTCCACCTTTTCCCCCCCCACCCCCTTAAATTTCCCTTGCTAAGTTCCCCCACATTTCCTCTTTCCTCAACTTTCTTAATTGATCCATTTCTCACAGCCTCATCAGTCAGTGCACCAGAAATCTGCACTGCCTTCTGCATAGTCTTTGGCTCCGTTGCTGCCACTATCCCGCGGATCTGTGGAGCAAGGCCATACACATACCTCTCAATCATCCTACTCTCAGGACTTACCAAATGAGGAACTAACCTCGCCAACTCATGAAACCTATCAGTATACGTAGCATGGCCAGCCCTGATCATGACGTGATTCCACAACTCAGATTCTAACTTTTGCATCTCATGACTTGGACAAAACTCTTGTATCATCATAAACTTAAAGTCATTCCATGACATACTAACAGCAACTTCCTGGCTTAGCGTGCGGATCTGAGAGTTCCACCACATTAAAGCCTTACCCACAAATGAACCAGCAGTGTATTTCACTTTTTGGTCAATACTACAACCACTCATATCATGCACAGATTCCATTTTCTCAATCCAACGAGTAAGAACTACAGCACCTCCCTTACCATCATATTCCTTAGGGTTACAAGCTAAGAACTCCTTATATGAATAACCTACACGGTTTCAATTTACTAACACATTCCCCACATTTTCCTGAACGTTCTCATTAACCACATTACCATTTTGATTTCTAACATTTCCTCGGGTACTAACCTGAGCCAACATGGCGGGTAAGAGGTTCTGTAATTGTTGGGCAATGATCGTTGAGAAGTCGGGTGCACCCCCATTGACTCTCTCTACATTCCCATTAACTCCCTCTACACCTCCATTAGCTCCCATACCCTTGTCATTTCCTTGACCATTCAATTCATCAACACACTCATCATTACCTTCCCTAGGTCTTCTACCCCTTCCACCACTACGAACCCGTTCACCCGTTCCCCCTCCTAGTGATTTGACAGCAAGCCGACCAGCACTTTAGGTCCTCATCCTTGGCGGCATTATCTATACGAGGGAGAACATGGGCAACATTAGGTAAGTGGGAAGACTAATATATATAGAATATCTTACTATATATATCGATATACTAATAACACCACCCTACGGTGTAAACATCGATTTGTGTGAAACACAATACCAAGTATGAGTGAGTTGTGATACGCTTATAATTACGTCGGCCACCGTACTTATATTCACATCCTTTCCTATTCATATTTAATATTAAGCCCACCCATTTCAATGACTGACATAACTAAGGCACCAAACCATGAACACACAAAGGCACACAAAAGTGGAACACCGCGTACATAGATCCTATACGCGACTAAACAGCGGATCTTAGGTTATAGTCTAGGCCAATCTACCTAGTTCTCTATAATCTTGGCTCTGATTACCAATCTGTCACACCCCGACAATGGCGGAAACTCAAGAATGCAACATAATGATCAATCATAACACAAGGTACAAAATAGAGAAAACTACATTGCATAAACTCTAAGTGCTATGAAGACCATCAACCTTGAACAAACTCAAGTGATGTCCCAATCGCAACTAAAATACACAATCTCTTACAATTATTCTAACGCCCTCATAAGGGACCAAAATCTAAACTTATTCCATAACATCCAAAACTAGATTCAAAATAACAAGCAAGCAAGACTTCAAACGAAATTCCACTCAGGATACTTCTAAGTCTGCTATCAATCACCAAACTATTCCTCTTTCACTTCACCTAAAAATGATACTCGAAAACGTTAACAATAATGTTGGTGAGCTCGTAGGTTTGACCTTAAACCCAAAAGTTGTGCCAATACTTCAACAGTAGACAATAGTGCTATATGACAGTGAATATATGCAAACAACTCTAGCATCACCGCTAACCAATAACCATATGTCACTTACGCACCTAAAGGGCCTACCAGCTAGAGCACTAAAATTAGGGCAGGTCCACACACAAACCTAGGTAGGCGTACCCATCCGCTCCAATAATCACACAAATACTGGGTAGGCGTACCCAACCGATCCAATAATCTCACAAACACTGGGTAGGCGTACCCATCCGATCCAAACAATCATGCATCACATAATATTCGCATAGCAGTCATAAGCACATAACTTGTCCCAAAAACAAAACCACATTTCGCATAGATCAATTCAAAATATTTCAAAACACATTTGAGTAGCATTTTCCCCTAACGGAAAAACCAGTAAAAAGTGGGGCTATGAGAAATCACCTCAAGCAAGTCTTTAGCTACCTAATCTCAATCACACAAGCAAATGCAACGACGCCCACACACGACCTAGTCCAGTTAATGTCCCAGTTTAGATGCGTTGTACAATTACCCAAAACAGTTTTTAGTGGTGTGATGGTTGACGACCTAACTCCATAATCATATCAATCTCATTCTCCGATAATACATACTTATACTATTTAGCGTAAATATATAAGTAATATAATAAATATTTATAATTATTAATTATAAATATATCTCGACAAGTCCGTTCGGTAAACCTTAGCCACTTCAAAATAATCATTATACGGTTGAAAATGAAACGTTTACCCATAATAAACACTTTAAAGAAGTTTCGAGTAAAATTGTATTTTTTGCCTTTTAGTGAATTTATTAAATAAATAATATAATTAAATATTATTTTATTATTAAAAAATATATAAAATCATATTTTTAAGAAAATTTCTAAGTATAAACTTTTTATGAAATTTTGACATTACTCGTACGTTTATACAACGTTTTCCAAGGTTTCAAACCTTATTTTCAACATTTTTCACAAATTCGACACTTTTCAACAAAATTCCAAAATCTCCATCGTTAACTCTTACCAACACGTTTTCTCCAAAATATCATTCAATATCACTTCGTAAATACATTTTCACTTTCAAAAGTCTGTCAAAATTTTCATAACTACTAAATATCGCTTATTGGGCCTTAAGCCCACAAGGTCCATTGGGATATTCTAAGACCAAAATACGATCCAAGTCCAAAACCAAAGTCCATTTACATATATAAGTATATACCTTAAGAAAGAGGAGTTGTATGCTAAATTTTCCAAGTGTGAATTTTGGATTCCCAAAGTACAGTTCCTTGGTCACGTGATTGATAGTGAGGGCATTCACGTGGATCCTGCCAAGATCGAATCCATTAAAGATTGGGCATCTCCTAAGTCACCAACGGAGATTCGTCAATTTTTAGGTCTTGCTGGGTATTATCGAAGATTCATCGAAGGATTTTCGAAGATTGCCAAACCAATGACCAAGCTCACCCAGAAGAAGGTCAAGTTTGTTTGGGGTGATAAACAAGAAGCAGCTTTTCAACTGTTAAAGCAGAAGTTGTGCAGTGCACCAATCCTGGCCTTACCTGAAGGAAGCGAAGATTTTATTGCATACTGTGATGCTTCGAAGAAGGGTTTGGGCGCTGTGTTAATGCAAAGAGAAAAGGTGATTGCTTATGCATCACGCCAACTGAAGATTCATGAGAAGAATTATACGACTCATGATTTGGAACTTGGAGCAGTAGTGTTCGCTCTCAAGATTTGGAGGCACTACTTGTATGGAACCAAGTGCACGGTGTTTACTGATCATAAGAGTCTACAACACATTCTTAATCAGAAAGAGTTGAACATGAGGCAACGACGTTGGTTGGAGTTGCTCAGTGATTACGATTGTGAGATTCGATATCACCCAGGAAAGGCAAACGTTGTTGCTGATGCTTTAAGCAGGAAGGAGAGAGATCAACCATTAAGAGTTCAAGCCTTAGTCATGACCATTGGCTTGGATCTTCCTAAACAAATTTTGAATGCTCAGACTGAAGCTCGGAAGCCGGAGAACCTCAAGAACGAAGATGTTGGAGGAATGTTGGTTGAAAACGCTAAAAATCCAGAGGCGATTAGGACGGAAAAGTTGGAACCCCGTGCGGATGGAACTCTATGCCTCAATGGTCAGGAGTTGGTTCCCTGTTATGGAAATTTGCGGGACAGTGAGTGATCATGCACGAGTTCCCACAAATCAAAATACTCTCTACATCCGGGTCGGTTCCGACAAGATGTACCAAGATATGAAGAAAGTATATTGGTGGCCCAATATGAAGGGAGGACATCGCCACCTATTGTTAGCAAGTGTGAGACCTAATGCTAAGGTCAAGGCCGAACATCAAAGGCCATCAGGATTGTTAGTACAACCCAAGATACTGAATGAAAGTGGGACAACATCACTATGGATTTTGTCACAAAGCTCCCTAAGACGTCGCAAGGCTACGACACCATTTAGGTGATTGTTGACCGACTCACTAAGTTTGCAATTTTCACAACATTGAGAGAGACTGATCCTATGGATAAACTTGAAAGAATATACCTAAAGGAGGTTGTCATGAGGCATGGAATACCTGTTTCAATAATTTGTAATCGCGACCCGAGGTTCGCATCCAACTTCTGGAGGTCACTTCAGAATGCTTTATGTACTAATTTGGATATTAGTACTATGTATCATCCACAAACAGACGGGCAAAGCGAGAGGATAATTCAAACTCTCGAGGATATGCTGCGTGCTTGCGTGATCGATTTTGGAAAAGGTTGGGTTAATCACCTACCGTTAGTTGAATTCTCTTATAACAATAGCTATCACACTAGCATCAAGGCCGCACCATTCGAAGCACTTTATGGTCGAAAGTGTCGTTCACCTGTTTGTTGGACCGAAGTTGGAGAAGCTCAAATCCTGGGTCCAGAACTAATTCAAGAGACAACTAAGAGAATTGTCCAAATCAAGCAAAGGATGCAAGCCGCTCGTGATCGACAGAAGAGTTATGCCGATCTGAAGTGTAAACCAATGGAATTCCAAGTCGGGGATAAAGTTATGCTTAAGGTTTCGCCTTGGAAAGGGGTCGTACATTTTGGAAAACGGGGGAAGTTAAACCCCAGGTATGTTGGACCTTTCAAGGTGTTAGGAAAGGTTGGAGAGGTTGCTTATAAGCTTGAGCTTCCAGAAGAGTTAAGCAGGGTTCACAATACATTTCATGTATCCAATTTGAAGAAGTGTTATGCCAACGAACCGTTAGCCGTTCCGTTGAATGGACTTCATTTTAATGACAAGCTTTAGTTTGTCGAGGAACCCGTCGAGATCGTGGACCGTGAAGTTAAATGGTTAAAGCGAAGCCGCATTTCATTAATCAAGGTTCGATGGAACACCAAGAGAGGTCCTGAGTTCACGTGGGAACGTGAAGACCAATTCAAGAAGAAATACCCACACCTCTTCACCAAGACCGCACCGTCGTCAAGTGCTGCATCGTAAGCCTTGAGGACAAGGCTCATTTAATGGGGGAAGTCTATAACACCCCGTGTTTTCAAGTCATTGACGATGTCGATAAATCTACTATCTATTTTTAGTGTTGTACGCGTTTGCTTGTAATTTCATGTAATAAGTAAAATCGCGTAAGCTAAGAATTAGCGTTCAATGTGAACGGGCACCAAACAATTAAGCGTTTACATCAATCAAGTATTAAATAATTATTTTGAGAATAATTATGGTCTTTGTTCATTTCATTTTTATCAGATACTTAAAGTGTTTACGTTTCGCGATAAATTAAGTTTAGGCATACCCGGAACCACCAAAACTTTTCTACGCTTCAACGAATGTCTATGTTTATATACAATGATCAAAGTTTATAAAACTTTTCCCATATACATGCATATGTACACGTTTCATATATATATGCAAGATAACAAAGACTTTATAAGTTACATACACTTGCTAAATAAATGACTACACATTTCATATTATTTCATCTTTTACCAACAATTTGCAAGTAAAATTTTATTTATCAAAAGAAAGAAAAGAACTAGTGAACAAGTTCCTTAATATCATGGGATAACTCCCACATGAGGAAACAAGGAAACATAGAACATTAAGAAGGGTCATGACTAGTGGTTTTGACCACTAGTCATCCCCATTTTACTCATCTTGTCCCATGGTTCACATGCCCCAATTTCCCTCCTCCTTTGAATCTTGGTCAAAGTTAGCTAGCATTCTTACCACCTTTTCTTATATATTACATGCATATGAGAGATAACATCAACACACACTTATACACTTCACTAAAAATCAAATTCTATCTCTCTTTTGCTCTCTACATAGCCACGGCTTGAAACACCCTTTTTAATAAATCCATACCAATTTTTCTACCACATATACAAGCATACCTACACTATATTTAAGATACCTCAAGATGATTTGAAGCATTGATTAACCATTTACAAGTGTGGAAGCAAGTAAGGAAAGCTAGGGTTTTATATAGAAAACTAGGGTTTTCTTGGTTGCTAGCTTTGGTTTTAAGTCTAAGCAAGGGTTTAGCTCTTATTTCTCAACATAATTTTCATTCATTAAGGTTATCTAGCTCCTTTATCTTTCCTTTATGATTTTTTAGGCATATGTTAGTCTTTACTAGCAAAATTACCATTTAGGATTTTTTAACATGTAAAAAGGATTTTTGCTTGTAGTTATGGATTTGTTCACTTTTAAAGATCATGTTAAAATGGATGTAAAAGGATTGTACCATGTTGTTTTGGTGTAAAAATGGATAAATGCAAATTAGGGTTTATAAAGGTTTCTTAATATGTTTCAAGTAAAAGTAATGCAAATGACATGTTAATCTTGTTTATGGACTTTTAGTGATGTTATATGAACACTAAAATAAGTTTATAATAGAAGTATAAGTGATGAACAACCTTGGTTAAGCTTAAAAGGTGTTAATGAGAGATTATGGTTTTTAATGATTTACATGAAAAACTACAAGTAAATGTGTATAATCAACTTGTTAAACTTGTTAAACTTGGATATTTGGACAATATGTGGACTAACGGACTCTCTTATAAGTAATACATATAACATATATAGTATATAAGACTTGTGATAGATTACAAAGTTGAAAAGTATGAAAATAAGGTTTAAATATGGAATTAAGAATGTCATCACAACATTCTGCCAAAAATTAGAATATGAACAATTCCATTTTATATTTTTATAAAATATTACGTCTCATGACGATTCCAAAAAGCTAAGAAACTTGAAAAACAGATAAATAATGAAAAAGTTACGGTAAAAACAAGTTATACGATAAATAAACGGATTTATAAAACAATTTTTATAAACCAATTTTTAAGAATTATATAAAACAGCAAGTTTAGTATTTTTAACAAATTACACATATTTTTAGGATTCCAAATTGATAAGAATCGTAATTTTTCAATTAATAACGAATGAGTTATGAATTTCGCGAGTTTACGATAATTAATACTTTTATAAAATAATTTTTATAAAAGTTACTATTCATGACAGAAACTTTTATTTTTTTAAACCTCATAAATAAATATAACTTTCAATTACGAGAACGTGCTTGAAAGAATCGCTAAAAACGGAGCTATAACGAATAAAATACGACGTTTACGGGTTTTACGATAACCAAAACTATAAAAATAACTTTATAACTGTGTGAACAGTAAAAGTACTATTCATCAGAGGATCAAAAATATGAAAATGTCAAATTATGATAACTCGTCCTAATACGAAAGCGTGGGCATAAGAAACGTCAAAATCAGGCTTAAAACGCGAAAGTTATGCCAGTTTTACTACAACTGCAATTATAAACGTTTTAACTTATTAAACACAATTTTTCCAAAACAATTAGATGGTGATTAGCTATATAGAATTATGCATGATAGTAATTACCCAATGTGATTAGTACTTATACAACCTTGAATTAAATAGGTTGCATCTGACGATTTACTTACGCTTATTCGGCGATATACTTGTATTGGCTACTCTATGTGAGTTCATTAGCCCACGTTTTAACTTGATTTTGTTTTACATGTTTTTTGGGGTGAGAAACATTTGCAAATGCTTTATAACTGGACACAATGTGGTGTAGTTTTAATATTATGATTACGTTGTTGCCTAAGTAGCGATTAACCTAGTTGTGCCCATTATCGTAAAACTGTCAGTTACTGGATTGTTCAGTGATCGCCTGCGAATGTATTTGAATAGATCTTTTGGGCTTGACATACCCATTCGGGTGATTTAGCTATCACTGGGCAAACGAAAACGTTTAACCATGTCGGGATACTAGGATGTTGCGGGTTAGAAACTTCATCACGGGTACATCGTGGCCATTTATTAATGGATCCATTTATGTCCGAGCTTCCCAGTGTCTATGTGAGTTTAGGGCCAACGTAATATTACATTTATATGATGTCTGCATCTGTTGCATTATCATACAATTCTCAGAAATCTTATGGTCCTACTTATATATGATTTATCAATCATCTTATGAATTCACCAAATTATTATTGATGTTTTAAAGCATGTTGTTCAGGGGTTCAGTAAGCAATGACGGTTGCAAGGGATACATTGGTGGTTTTGATTTGGATATCATGCATTAAATATTTTGTCGCATTACATTTTGTATAACTGTTTTGGGCTAGAAATATTTTTATTTTGAACAAGTAGATAAGTGAAGCTTCGGCTTATGTAACAAATACTTTGTTAAATCCAATGTATCAGTTTATTATTTTTAATCGACTTTTTGGATCGTTCCTATTTACTTCATGTGTTTATTGAATTCTATGTTGTAAACACGCCAGGACCATTATTCCGCTGCGGATCCCAATTTGGGGGTGTACAGCTAAATAATTATTAGAGATATTTATTAAACTTTGCGTATTATATTTTATTAGTTATGTAAAAGGTTTCGTTTCGCAATAAATAATTTAGAAAACACCCTGGTAATACCTGATTACCTATCTCAAACAATAACCACATTCACTCCCAATAAACACACAAAAAAATTTCTTACTATTTTTGTATGAATAAACCTATGAGGCCGGTTATGGTTAAATAAAACACAAGGAACCAATGTGTAATCCACACAATATCTATGCTAAATCTTGTACAACATGGGATTAGTTAAAGCCTTGTACTTGTGAAATCTTGTATAGATTTAAAAATCTATATCCTTCCCTCCCAAAACCCCACCCCATTAGTTCCACCCAATCTTAAAGCCTACGCAAATCTTTTTGTGTTTTTTACATTTGCTATAGTACTTGTACAACATGTTGTAATTAAAGAATGTACTTAAGAAGCTAATTCCTTGGTACCAAGATCACATATGATCTTTCTTTTGCTTTGCTAGCTCACGACACACACACAACAACATATAAGAATTAGATTTCACAAATCTTAGCCTAATTAAGCTATGTACCAAGTAAATCTTGTACTTAGATTTGAACAACAAAGATATGTACCTTGTGTCATAACAAAACCATGTTTCTTGCTAAACCATAACCCAAAACCACCTTCTACCTAGTCACTAAACACTTGGATTAGAACTAAGTTAGTACTAGATAGTTTACCTATATAAATGAACTCATGAAAAGTCTCACTCATACAACTTCACTTATCAACCAACACAAAGCTAGAACCACATTTTTCTTCTTTGTTATCGTTACAGCCGAGAAAACTCCATTTCTTCTATTTGTGATAACACAAAACCATCACAGTAAACATTGTTCTTCATTCGTAATATAGTGACCACGAGTTACGACCATCTGTGAACATACTCCTCTTAGTTTTCGTAACACAACCGGAAAAAAAAGTAATGGTGAGTTTTTTTGGGCAACCCATTCGACTCTCTTTCCCTTCCCACACTTAGTTTACTCTTCATACTCGTCTCCCACTCTCAAGTATCGAATAGCCACAAGGAGATAAGGCGAAAGGAAGGGTTTCAATAAGGTTCGGGTTAAGTATAACAAGTGGGTTATTACGTTTGAGAAGAAATGGTTCATACGGGTTGCTATATACTCGTCTCACTCTTTTCCATCTAAACAAGGACCCTTTGTAAGTCACCTCTTGCGCTAACATTTGCCTTTCTATTTTCGCTATGGTCATGAATATACTCGTTTGAGATGTTAAGCGGTTACAAATACGTAACCCACTTCGTTACATATGTTACATGACTTGGGTGGCGTAAACTAAACTTTCATATGTAAAACAAGTTATATAAATAAGCCTGAGCTTATTCGGTTTCACACAAGAACAAGTATGAGTCATGAACATAATGTAAGTCGAAACTTAAACACGGCATTTGGGTCATAATTAGACGCAAAACCACACGTAAACTTTGTCATGCAAATGGTTGGCTCTGTTAAGGAAGCGGCGTAGTGTCTAATCATGATTTCGCATGAGAGTGATGTAGCTTAAATGAGCTTACTTAAGACCCAAAGCTTATTAGGCTGACTTATTTTGGTAGTCATAAAAACAAGAACAAGAGATGCAACAGTGAGATATAAACCCACTATTGGGCCGTATGATCCAAGTATAAAGCTAGTAAGATTTTCAAGCTTGAGCTTATTAATAAAATGTGCTTATTCATGACCTATAAGTGCTTATTGCACGCTTTACATATATTAAAAACCCTAAATCGAACTAATCTAACTCAAATGGGCTATTTATATACCCTGCCCATGTGGTAAGTCATTTCTGAGCCATGTATTGGGCCGCAAGGCCCAAGCCGTAGCCAAACAGCTTATTTATAAGCCGTAGATTTTCAAACAACTTTTTATAAGCTTCCACAGAAAAATAAGCTTGCTGAAAGCTTATTATACTAATGGACCTAATTAGATTAAGCCTACGCACTTAAAACTCTTAACGGACTCCTAATGGGCCCAAAAGCCCATTAACGTGGCTTATTGGCTTATGGAATAAGCCAACAGCCTTAAATAGCTTATACAACCTATTTGAGCTTAATGAAAGCTTTTGTCACTTAAAAATCCCATTTGGACCTTTAAAGAACTTATTGGGCCATATTAGGCTAAAAAGCCTAATGAGCTCAAAATAAGCTCATCTGAGCTTATTTACAAACAAAACAGATTATTTCTCTTATTGGAACTTAATATAACCTATTTCTACTTTTTTTAAACTTAATCGGGTTTAAAATGTGATTTTTATAAGTTAAAGGACTAAATATGTCAATTTTCAAACTTAAAAGTTTGAAACTGTTAACTCACTGTTTTAGTAACTTAAGGGACTGCTTTTGTCACTTCTGAAACTTTAGGGATTTATGAGTCATATAAGGACCTAAAGTGTAAACTTTGTAAAGTTGGAGGACTAAATGTGTACAAGTGAAAACTTAAGGGTCTAAAGTGTAAATGCTACATTTTCAAAAACTAGAGGGGCTGATTTGAAATTATAGAAAACCTAAGGGTGTCTTATAAACAAAAGTGATTTCATAAACACTTAGCGAATCGGGCGGGTTATATTCGGGTAATATACAAGTAAACATACGATGTAATAAATACAAATATTTATTAATGACATTTATACGTATACAAGAACGTGTGAAATCGTATACCTTCCCAAGAGCCATCAAGTGATTATAAATACATTAAACATGTACACCACCACCCAAGTAATAACAGTATATATAAACTAGTAAATTATTGTAGTTTATACATTGAGTCTTTAACCTAAATTTGTAGACTAAGACTGGCCATATTTACTTAGGTATCTGACGGTGTGATTCATACTTGGGTATATATTATCATTTTCAGAGGACTATTTACTAAGGTGAGTTCATAGCCCCATGTTTTACAATTATTTAAATGATTTACATCCTTGGGGTGAGAGCATGCTTTGTTTTACAAATTGGACGCAAGTGTACATTTTATTCATGATTACGTGTTTGCCTAAGTAGCGATAACCCATTGAGCCCATTATCATGAACTATCAATTACTGGATTGTAAGCGCGAATGTTATAGATAGATCTATTTGGGATTGACATCCCCGTTCGGGTGACTAGCTATCACCAGTAACGAACGTTATAGCATGTCGGATGAGGGATGTTTCGGGTTAGAACATCATTCACGGGCAATATTGGCAATTTATTGCATCCATACCGTCGAGCTTCAGTGTCATGAGCTTAGGGAAACGTAATTATATTGTTTTTTTGTGATGGTTGCATGGGATGCATGTTCACGGGGAAAATCTTGTGGTCCTACTATTGATTTACATAAACATGTGAATTCACCAATCTTATGTTGAGTTTTAAGATGTTTATATGGTCAATGAAGCCGAGGTGCTATAGGGATACATTGGGTCAATCTTTTGGGGAGTCATGCCATTAAAGATTTTGGACGTCACATTACATTTGGGATACTTGTTATGATTTAAAGTCTTGTTTATCAAGTGTTGAACAAATTTTTGCCCATTTGTGCTATTGTATAAAACTATTTCATTATATATCCAAATGTTATCGTATTTTTAAACGACCTCTTTTAGAGGTTAGTTCTTATTTCTTGTGCTGTTGATCTATGAAGTATCGCCCTCGAGATTTATTCTACAATTCCGCTAGAACCCTGATTGGGGGTGTTAAAGATTGGTATTGAGCCAAGTTATTGAGATCCAGTGTCAAGGTTTTGTCTGGCTATAACCCGCTTTCCAACATTGATTTCATACAAAGGGGTTTTCACGGGACATACACTCACTAGTTGTTTTGATTGTTAGTTTTATAAGATGCTTACATTTTTCAATTGACTTGTTTCATATTAGTTTGTACGTACGTTACTATGAGGGCCTTACATATATACATAGATGAGTTACATTCTTTTACACATACTCTACCATTCCTTATATGAGAGTTATTATATAAACACTAGAATATTCTTTAAGGCAAGGTAGTACGATAAGCTCGTATGCTCTAAAACATTAATCTATCTTATATGATATTATACCATCATTCATTACACCATCATTCATTCGTACCACCACTTATTCATACCATCGTCCATTCATACCATGATGCATTCCATTTCACCATGTCACATTTTCCATCCCTGACATGTGTGCATATTCATTCACCATGCATCACCTTGCATCGCGTTTACCTTCCATACTGCACGCATCCTGCATGGTTTCATATAAAAGTGATTTATATAAACTTTTGCTTGTGCAGGTCATGGCTATACCCACTATTCCGGTCTCTGCTGAGGGGAATCTTGGAGACCCGATCGATATCAGGATGGATATCATTCACCCAGAGCCTGTCGTTGTAGTTGCTTTCCCTGCAGCGACCGTTGTGAGGACACTAGCCCAGCATGGAGAGGCTATACGAGGCATACAGGAGCAACTAGTAGGGGTGCCCATACAGGAGGAGCTGATGGCCCTGAGATTTAGGATAGACATTGCAGAGTCAAAAATTGCTATATTGCGTACTAGGAAT
>BQNB010019214.1:61071-67140 GCA_026074375.1 Tanacetum coccineum
GAGCAGGGTTCACCAAACCCCCCATGTGTCTAATCTGAAGAAATGTTACGCTGACGAACCATTAGCCATGCCGTTAGAAGGAATTCACATTGACGATAAGCTCTAGTTTGTGGAAAAGCCCGTTGAAAACATGGAACGGGAGATCAAACGATTAAAGCGAAGCCGGATACCATTGGTTAAGGTTCGCCGGAACTCTAGGAGGGGTCCTGAGTTCACCTGGGAATGTGAGATTCGTTCAAACAGAAATAACCACAACTTTTCACAAACCGGGCTCCATCATCCACTACAAGGTCTTAAGCTTTGAGGACAAAGCTCTTTTAACGGGTGGAGACTGTAACATTTCTCAATTTCCACGGTCATTTAGACCTCATATTACTCGTCAGTATTTATTTAGGTACAATACGGTTTACTTTTAAATTATTTCATTTTTAAGGTAAATTGCGATATAGACGAGAATATATAATTTATGTAAACCGGTCATCAAATAAATTAAGGTTTATGTCAACCAAGTAGTAAATAATTATTAAGAAGATAATTATTAACTTTGCGTATTTTATTTTATTAGTTACGTAAACGGTTTACGTTTCGCAATAAAATACATTTAGACACACCCTGGAAATACCTAGACTTACCTAAACTCAAACCAATACCCACATTCACTCCCTAAACACACAAAAAAAATTATACAATTTTTGTATGAATAAACCTATGAGGTCGGTTATGGTTAAATAAAACACAAGGAACCATTGTGTAATCCACACAATATCTATGCTAAATCTTGTACAACATGGGATTAGTTAAAGCCTTGTACTTGTGTAATCTTGTATAGATTTAAAATCTATATCCTTCCCTCCCAAAACCCATTCGTCCCACCCACTTAAAGACTAGCAAATCTTGCTAAGTACTTGTACAACATGTTGTAATTAAAGAATGTACTTAAGAAGCTAATTCCTTGGTACCAAGATCACATATGATCTTTCTTTTGCTTTGCTAGCTCACGGCACACACACAACAACATATAAGAATTAGATTTCACAAATCTTAGCCTAATTAAGCTATGTACCAAGTAAATCTTGTACTTAGATTTGAACAACAAAGATATGTACCTTGTGTCATAACAAAAAACCCATCGTTCGCCTTTGCTTAAACAATAAACCAAACCACCTTTCTACCTAAGTCATTAACACTTGGATTATAACTAAGTTAGTACTAGATAATTTACCTATATAGATGAACTCATGAAAAAGTCTCACTCATACAACTCACTTAACAAAAACACAAAGAAAGAACCACCATTTTTCTCTCCTTTGTTTCTTCACAGCCGACAACTCCATTTCTTCTATTTGTGATAACACAAAACCATCACAGTAAACATTGTTCTTCATTCGTAATATAGTGACCACGAGTTACAACCATCAGTGAGCATACTCCTCTTCGTTTTTGTAACACAACCCGAAAAAAAAAGTAACAGTGAGTTTTCTTGGGCAACCCATTTGACTCTCTTTCCCCTCCCACACTCAGTTTACTCTTCATACTCGTCTCCCACTCTCAAGTCTCGAATAGCCACAAGGAGACAAGGCAAAAGGAAGGGTTTCAATAAGGTTCAGGTTAAGTATAACAAGTGGGTTATTACGTTTGAGAAGAAACGGTTCATACGGGTTGCTATATACTCGTCTCACTCTTTTCCATCTAAACTAGGACCCTTTGTAAGTCACCTCTTGCGCTAACATTTGCCTTTCTATTTCGCATGGTTCATGATATACTCGTTTGTTAAGTTAAGCGGGTTACGAATACGTAACCCACTTCGTTACATATGTTACATGACTTGGGTGGCGTAAACTAAACTTTCATACGTAAAACAAGTTATATAAATAAGCCTGAGCTTATTCGGTTTCACACAAGACTGAAGTGATGGTGTCTATGAAAAGAATGTAACTCGAAACTTAAAACACGGCTTTTGGGACGGTATTTAGACGAAAAACCACACGTAAACTTTTGTCAATGCAAATGGTTGGCTCGGTTTAGGAGAAAAAAAAACACAACACACACAACACAACCGGAGTTACCGTAGTGTCTAATCATGATTTCGCATAAGAGTGATGTAGCTTAAATGAGCTTATTTAAGCCCCAAAGCTTATTAGGCTAGACTCATTTTGTGGTCATTAAAAATACAAAGAACAAGGAGAGAACAGTGAGTTTTTAAATCTGACTTATTGGGTCGTATGATCCAAGTATAAAGCTAGTAAGATTTTCAAGCTTGAGCTTATTAATAAAATGTGCTTATTCATGACCTATAAGTGCTTATTGCACCTAAATCGAACTAATCTAACTCAAATGGGCTATTTATATACCCAGCCCATGTGGTAAGTCATTTCTGAGCCAAGTATTGGGTTGCAAGGCTCAAGCCATAGCCAAACAGCTTATTTATAAGTCATAGATTTTCAAACAACTTATTATAAGCTTCCATAGAAAAAATAAGCTTGCTGAAAGCTTATTATACTAATGGACCTAATTGGATTAAGCCTACGCACTTAAAACTCTTAACGGACTCCTAATGGGCCCAAAAGCCCATTAACATGGATTATTGGCTTATGGAATAAGCCAACAGCCTTAAACAGCTTATACAACCAATTTGAGCTTAATGAAAGCTTTTGTCACTTAAAAATCTCATTTGGACCTTTAAAGATCTTACTAGGCCATATTAGGCTGAAAAGCCCAATGAGCTCAAAATAAGCTCATCCAAGCTTATTTACAAACAAAACAGATTATTTCTCTTATTGAAACTTAATATAACCTATTTCTACTTTTTTTAAACTTAATCGGGTTTAAAATGTGATTTTTATAAGTTAAAGGACTAAATATGTCAATTTTCAAACTTAAAAGTTTGAAACTGTTAACTCACTGTTTTAGTAACTTAAGGGACTGCTTTTGTCACTTCTGAAACTTTAGGAATTTATGAGTCATATAAGGACCTAAAGTTTAAACTTTGTAAAGTTGGAGGACTAAATGTGTACAAGTGAAAACTTAAGGGTCTAAAGTGTAAATGCTACATTTTCAAAAACTAGAGGGGCTGATTTGAAATTATAGAAAACCTAAGGGTGTCTTATAAACAAAAGTGATTTCATAAACACTTAGCGAATCGAGCGGGTTATATTCGGATAATATACAAGTAAACATACGATGTAATAAATACGAATATTTATTAATGACATTTATACGTATACAAGAACGTGTGAAATCGTGTACCTTCCTGAGAGCCATCAAGTGATTATAAATACATTAAACATGTACACCACCACCCAAGTAATAAAAGTATATATAAACTAGTAAATTATTGTAGTTTATACATTGAGTCTTTAACATAAATTTGTAGACTAAGACTGGCCATATTTACTTAGGTATCTGACGGTGTGATTCATACTTGGGTATATATTATCATTTTCAAAGGACTATTTACTAAGGTGAGTTCATAGCCTCATGTTTTACAATTATTTAAATGATTTACATCCTTGGGGTGAGAGCATGCTTTGTTTTACAAATTGGACGCAAGTGTACATTTTATTCATGATTACGTGTTTGCCTAAGTAGCGATAACCCATTGAGCCCATTATCATGAACTGTCAATTACTGGATTGTAAACGCGAATGTTATAGATAGATCTATTTGGGATTGACATCCCCGTTCGGGTGACTAGCTATCACCGGGAACGAATGTTATAGCATGTCGGTGCATGTGGGATGTTTCGGGAGTTTTAGAACATCATTTACGGGGCAATATTAGAAATTTATGTGCATCCATACCGTCGTGCTTCAGGCTGTCATGAGCTTTGGGGAAACGTAATTATATTTTTTTTTGTTGATGGTTTGCATATGTGATGCATGTTCAAGGGGAAATTATCTTGTGTCCTACTATTGATTACATAAACTTATGAATTCACCAACTTTATGTTGACGTTTTAAGCATGTTTTCTCAGGTCAATGAAGCACGAGGTGCTAAGGATACATTGGGGTCACTCTTTTGGGGAGTCATGCATTAAAGATTTGAGAGTCATTACATTTGGGATACTTGTTATGATTTAAAGTCTTGTTTATCAAGTGTTGAACAAATTTAGCTATTGTGCTTTGTATTAAAACAATTTCAATAATCCAATGTAACGTATTTTAAAAACGATCTTTTTTAGAAGTCGTTCTCATATCGTATGCTGTTGATCTATGAAGTAACGCCCTCGGATATATTTAACATTCGATGCGACCAGATTTAGTGGTGGTGTTCACAATTTATCACACAAGCAAAATGGCAGACGATTGGCCGCACTCGTCCCCTAAGTCCAGTTAATGTCCTATTTAATCCATCTAATTTCCAAAAACAATCTTCACGTTTGATGCCATTGAGTTTTAGGACGCGTTGTACAATTACTCATAAAATTTAGTGGTCTTTGTTGGTTGACGACAGATCCCAACAATCATATCCAAAATCTCATTACTCAACCAATACATACTTATAAACTATTTTTTTAGGATGAAAAAATAAAAATAGATAAGTAATATAAGTAAATATTTATAATTAATAATTATAAATATATCTTGATAAGTCTATTGGGTAGTTGAAAATGAAACGTTTACTCATAGTAAACATATTCGAGAAGTTTTGAGAAAAATTATATTTTTTGTCTTTTAGTGGATTTATTAAATAAATAAAATAATTAAATAATATTTTATTATTTAAAATCAAAAACCATGTTTTTAGGAAAATTTCTAAGTATAAACTTTTTATGAAATTTTGACATGACCCGTACGTTCATACTACGTTTTTCAAGGTTTCAAACCCTATTTTCAACACTTATCATAAATTCGACACTTTTCGACAAAACTCCAAAATCTCAACCTTTAACGTTTACTAAAACGTTTTTCCAAAATATCGTTCAATATCACTTCGTAAATACATTTTCACTTTCAAAAGTCCATCAAAACTCTTATAACGACTAAATATCGCTTCTTGGGCTTTAAGGCCCCAACTAGGGTCCATTAAGATATTTATAAGTCCAAAATACGATCCAAGTCCAAAACCAAAGTACATTTACATCCATAAGCTTATACCAATAAGTAGAAAATAATGTGGACTACAATAAGCCCTCCCATTAAGCCACGGCTTAAATAGACTTATTGGGTCGTGAGTCCATAAGCTCTAAAATACGTATGTTAAGCTTGAAAATAAGCTAATAAGCTACGTATCGCATTTGGTTACTACCATAAGCCTCAAAAATAGTCTACAAACATACGCCATAACACAAAATAGTCAAAATCAATTTCCTAGTGATTTTGGAAAAGTCACATGGCATATAAGCCCAAAATAAGCCAAGAAATAGCTTAAAAATAAGCCCGAATAAGCGATACAAGCTACTATAAAACATAAGCTATCTAGCAACATATATTATTCAACCATCACGACCACATCAAAACTATAAAAACTCATCTTTTCCTTTTTAAATCCAACGAACCTAACGCCCTTTTTTTATTCATTTCATTTCCAAAAATCATTTTTTACAACGATAAACTTGTACAACTAACATCTATGCATCAAGATAAACCCAAAAGGACAAACAAAATTTAAATTTGAAAACTTACAAGAAAATCTTCAAAAATGTAGATTTCGACACGAACCGGACAACCCAAACGTTGTTTAAATGAATACCCAAATACTCGTATCAATCTGTAGTATCTCGTTCTTGATTAAAGTTGCAAAATTTATGGTGTTTGTGGCTTAATTCGGACGCGCGCGCACACACACACTAGTGTATGTTTCTTTTTTTTTGAAAATGAAAAAGGAAGAATGGATGAGAATATGGTGTATGGTAGAATATATTGGTACTATGGTTTAGACAACAAAGCTAAAAAAACAAGCACCCATGTCCCCTATATGCCTTGAACCGCCTGCTAAGGATCCTATGGGATCTTGGGTCTTTCTTTTGGTGTTGGGATCACTTAAAAGCTCGTAAAACTCAATCGTAAAATTTTCCCCAAAGTTAATTATTTTATTCACCTTAAAAATACCTTTCCATTAACCCATAGT
>BQNB010019215.1:3267-26623 GCA_026074375.1 Tanacetum coccineum
CATAAGATGTGATACCCAAAAGGTAGTGAACATTTATTTGAGCAAATTAATCATTTGGGAGTGATTAATTAAAGAGTGAGAATGAAGGAGATGGTGAATCATTGTGGTGATGGACTTATGATTGAGGTATGAGATGGGTAACAAGGAATTAAATGAAATAAATTTCATTTCTTAATGAGTGGAAGTGGTTGGTGGTGTACCTACAACAATGACAGAAACTAGCATGACACCCTACTTGAGCATTAGTAGGAGGTGGAACCAATGGGTGTAGTGAAGAGGGTAGTGTAGGAGTTTGAGAATCAATGAGTGTGGAGATGGCGTGGAGTTGATTAATGATTCGATCTCTTTGTGGGTAGTTCATATGTGGTGAGATAGAGTGAGGAGTGTTAGTTGGAGGTGGTGGTGGTGAGTCATTATGACAAGTAGGTGATGATTTTGGAAGAGGTGTCTTACATTTCCATACTCTATGAACCGACATTTTTGGTTTTATCGAAAAGTTTGGGTGATAATTTAAGCAAGACATTTGGGTGAAAGAAGAAGAGAACATGAGAAAGATGGTAATGATAAAGAAGATTAATGGTTTAAATAATGAAAAAGGTAAAAGGAAATGGCAAAGCATGGTGTTAGAGATGAAGATTGAAGAAATTGTATGTTCAAAGAGGGAAGTTCCAGCAAGAATCTAGGACTAGGGTGGTCAAAGATGCAAAAAAAAGAAACATTCAAAATTTTTTGTTCCCTCCTGTGGGCGGTCCCATATTGTTGGGCGGTCCTGGAATGATAAGGGGGACGCCTGATGTATTATGGGGCCATTTTCTGGAGAGAACAAATTTTTCCCAGTTTTCTCCCTCAGAAGTATCACATCTCATACTAGTCAAAAATCAAGTAAATCTAACGAAACAATGCATCAATCATTAATCTTAAGCATTCAATTTTAACAAGTCTGAATAAAATTCACATAAGAGCACAAATTGTCAATTAGCAAAGCATTTATGGGATGATAAAACTATTTTAAAGATCATCCAAACACTCGGAAGTCATCATTCATTGTTCTAGTTGTAAAAAATATAATGTATTGGATAAGAGAGATAATAATAATAGTAATAGTTTCTTAGAAGTTATGCCAACATCTTTACTTCCTTTTTCCTCCCATCATGTTCTTGAGAGCATGTCCAATTGACCTTAATCCGTCTCGGTGAGCATCTCGTTGTTGAGTTTGAAAAGTTATGGTTTTGGATAAAAGGGTGTTTAAGTCATGACTTTCATGAGAGGGGTTTTGACGGACTCAAGAGACAACATTAGATGAAGAGGAAACTTGTTGAGAGGGAGAAGATGAATTAGAGTGAAATGATTCATCATCATTTTTGTCAACCATGTGATCAAGAGGAAGAGATGAGGAGAGATGATTTTGAGTGGTGGAGGAGGAGCTAGCATTTAACTCACGAGGTCTTTTCTTGCCTCAATCCGCTCGCGTCTTTCGCTCATAGTGAGGAGCGAGTGGATGCATGGCTCGATCATGTGAGAGATAATGATCAAAAGCTAGATCAGGAGAGACAGACACAACATGTTTGAATAACCTTGTCAAGAGCATTCCATAAGGTAATAGTTCCGTAGGTTTGAATTGAGTTTTTTCTATTCTTTTAAGAATGAAAAATGCTAGGTTATAAGGAGTGGATGTCTCAATGCAATAAAGCATGTGACAAAGACAAGCAGAGACATGATCCCTATGTCCACCTAGACAAATGGCATTTTCATGAATAATCTCAACCTAAGGTTTCATATGAGTTTGAATCTCTCGGGTTAAATTTTTGTTTCACCAACGACAATGGTTTTCTTGTTTTTGGAACGAGTTTCTTGACCTCGTCGTGGAACTTGGATAAGGGACTTAATGACTCTAGGAAATGGAGGTTTGGTTTTATAAAGACCTCTACTTGGAACACTTACTGACAAATGGTCAAGAGACCACATTTCGGTGGTAGAGGCTTGACCTTTGAATGGTATTTTTAGAATTTGACCGAATTCCTCAAGAGTGAGGGAGAATGACTGATTTTGAATGACAAAGTTGACAGCAAATTGACCCTTAGGATTATAGGTAAAAGTGAGTTGACAATAAAACTCAAGAACAAAACGAGGTATAATTTGTTCGTTAATGTCTAGCAAACAATCAAAGCCGATTGACTCAAACTTTGCACGAATATGACTTATATTTTCAAAGTTTAGACTTACAACCCTTCCCCTCATGAAAATATCATTTTTCAAGATTTGCCATCGTGTTTAGCAAATGTTGACTAAACTCATTTGATATTAAGGGTATGTAGTTTCTTGTCTTTTGATGATCTAGACCGGTAGCTCGAGGCACTGTTACTTAGAAGATCATGAACAAGCCCATATATTAATCATTTATACTTGTTTTTATGTTTTAATTTAGTGCCTAGTGTGTGCCTAGATGCAACAAATGTGGAGTAACGATTAACTCGACCTAAATATAAAATCCTAAGAGTTAACCTAAACGCTCCATAGTTTGATTTTGCTCAATCAAACAAGTTGAAAAATACATATGAATTATGCATCTCGAAATTTTTTCATGAGATCATTATGCATGTGTTTGAAAACGTTTTTAGGTTGTATTGACAATGCATAACAACAATTTTATTATGTTCCTGACGTGAGTGATTTAAAAATGAAATTGGGGTTTTTGTTCAAAATCAATTTTTTGTTTAATCTCACTAATATATGCAAATCCTATGTCTACGAGAAGCATATTAGTTGTACATTGTATCCTAGTAGTCTTAATTGTATAAAATTGAAAGAAATATCAAAAATCCCCAATTTTAATTTTTGTGTTCATCATGAACCCTAGACTCAAATTGAAAGAAAATAGATGAAATGACTTAAAATTGACGATCTTTATGATATTAGAATTGATTATTAGTGTTGATTTGATCTTCAATTGATGTTTTGATGGTTGAATATGAGTTTTGGTGGGTTTTTGTGCGTGTTCGTCAATGGCAACAGGAAAGGGGGTGTTTGTTTTTATGTTTTGAGAAATTTTGTTTAAGTGTTCCAAATTATGTCCTGCTGGTGGCGGTCTCATATCTACTGGCGGTCCCAAATATATTGGGGGGGCGCCCTTAGTAGAGGGTTTTTGACTTGAGTTTTTGACGAAAATTTAACAAAGAGATGTTACATTTTAATTTGCATTTCGCGAATTAAAAATGATTAAAGTACTTTGGATGAAGTATTCAAGTTGTCACGACACAAAGTGGAACACGGACTAGAATCGAAACTAGAAGAATGAGAAGCGGACACATAAGGTTTATGGAATGTGTTCCATCATTCCTAAACCAAGACGTAGATAGTTAAACAATTCACGTTTAAGGGGTTTAGTAAGAATGTCGGCGATGTTGTCGACGGACGACACTTTTTCGATTGAGATATGTCCTTTCTAGACATTATCGCGAAGAAAGTGGTGACGTATTTTGATGTGTTTGGTACGAGAATGTTTCACTGGGTTTTTACTAAGGTCAATGGCGCCTTTGTTGTCGCACATGATGGGAACGTCGTCGAGTCGTACATCGTAGTCGATGAGAGCTTGTTTCATCTATAGTGCTTGTTGACATGCCTTTCCGTCGCTTACGTATTCGGCTTCGGTAGTGGATATAACAAGAGCGGTTTGTTTCTTCGAGAACCAAGATGTCAAACAACATCCCACGAACATACAAATACCGCTAGTGCTCTTTCGGACCACATAATCTCCCGCATGATCAGAGTCGGCATATACTATGGTTTCTATGCCGGTCCCCTTCGTAGTGCCTTTAATGTATCGGAAAATACGTTTAACCGCTTCAAGGTGAGAGGTTTTGGAAGCCTCTTGAAAGCGGGCACAAAGGCAGACACTAAACATGATATCGGGCCTACTTGCCGTTAGGTATAACAAGCTACCTATTATGCCTCGATACTTGGTACTATCTACCGACTTACACTCTTCATCTTTCATGAGCTTGGTATCGAAGGACATAGGAGTTTTCATTTGTTTAGAATCTTCTAGACCAAATTTCTTAAGCATTTCTTTAATATACTTAGATTGATTAAAGAATATACCGTCCTTAGTGATTTCACTATCATGTTCAGAAAAAGTTACTCTACACTTATTATCACATATTTATCCTATACTAAGCAAGTTAAATCCTAAATTATCAACATGTTCTACATTAGAAATCGTACCTTTTCCACTGATGTTACCGCGAAGATTACTACCAAAAATGATGTCACCTCCATTGTATGCCTGTAAGTGAAGAAGAGCTTACGGTTGCCCGTCATGTGTTTGGAGCATCCACTATCCTTGATCCATTCGTCGGCTCCAAGTCGACTCCAAGGCATATCTATTTATATAAGACAATAACTTAAACATTTGGTCCCTAGTATCTCATAGGTCCAAAGTTGTTAGTGCCAAACATCCCTTGCATTTGATGCAATTGGTTGGGATGTGAGAACGGAAGACACATTTCCCATGACATGTAACTTTGACATGGAAAGTTGTTCCAACTCACGTGAAAGCCATGAGGTTGGTTTTGTCGACCAATATGTCTTTTTGGTTGCGGTGTTTTAGGACGAGAATAATTATTATTGACTCTTCTAGGAGGTGGATTTTGATCTAAAATTAGTTTTTGAAAATCCAACTCCAGGCTTTGTCAATGGTTTATAAAATTGTTTGACTTCATTGTCACTAGCCACTGGAATTTTGACTTTGTTTACAATTATGTGTTTCGGTCTAGGACCCAAAATAGATTTTTGAAAAGACACACTTTTCTCAGAACCAGGCATTACTGGTGGCAGTCCCATATTTATTTTGGGGGCCGCCTGAACATTAAGGGGGCCACCCATAATTATGGGACCTCCATCAGAAGACGTCTTTTTCTGAGCTTTTACAAATTTTATTTCCTTAGTTCCACTAGATGATGCTTCAAATGAATTAAACCCCAAACCTAATTTATCACCGAAGGGTTTTTGATTATTTAACATTTCATTCAAGCAATGTGTACTCTTTTCAAATTTGTTTAATCTAGTAGATTCTTCTTTGAGCTTTTCATTTTCAATTTTAAGTGTATGACATTTTGCACAATCGAGATCAACTCCCTTGTTTTTCTCGAGTATGGATAATTTATCTTTTAATTCTCTAAGCTCATTTTCTAGACTATTTCTAATAGATTTTAACCTTTTGTTCTTAGTGATTATCTTTAAACTCATTTTGCACAATTTATCATATTCATTGTCTAAAGCTAAATCATCAATTGATGAGTTTTCATCACTAAAGTAAGAAGATTCGGAACATACCTCATTTGGTGCTTGAGCTACAAGACATGTCTCGTCTTGGATCTTTTCATCATCTTCTTCACCACTATCGCTCCAAGAACCTCCAACAAATGCTCTTTGGTTCTTGTCTCTCGGTGGCTTTGGACATTCTCCAATAAGATGATTTGGATCTCCGCATCTAAAGCACTTCCTTTCACTTTTGCCGTTTTTGTCGTCTCGGCCTTTTTGAAAGGTCTTTTTGTCGTTCCGAGGTTGTCTTACGAATCTACCTCTTCTCTTAAAGAACTTCTTGAAGTCTCTTACCGCCATGGCGTACTCTTCGTCTTCACTACCGGAAGTCGAACACTCTTCATCACTAGATTCTTTCTTAGCCTTTAAAGCAAGAGATTTCCTTTCAACTTTTGCTTTGACTATTTCAGAATCTTTCTTGATGATCATCTCATGGACTTTGAGGTTTCCAATGAGCTCATCAAGAGATAGTGATGTTAAGTCTTTCGACTCTTCAATCGCCCGTGACCTTTGCTTTCCATTTAGGTGTAGAGCCCTAAGAAACTTCCTTACGTAATCTTACTAAGAGTGACTCTTCCATCCAAAAACTTTGAAGACTATTCATAATAGTATTAAATCTAGCAAAAGCACAATCTAAAGGATTCGTCTTTCGGAAATGACGAATTGTTCATATTGTTGAACCAAAAGGTCATCTATTATCTATGACTTGTTATTACCTTGAAGGGTGGGATTAACAAAGTTTTCCAATTTTCTTTTCTCGTATTACACATGAAAATTCGGTTCATTATTCTTTTCTAGCAAAGCATTTAAATAACCATTTTGGCTTTATTATTTTTCGAAAGCCTTCTTTTAAAGATCATCACAGTTGTTTTTCTCCCCCAAAAAAGGGGACAACCACATCGAGTTTGGTTTCCGAATATGTAAAAATGGGTTGAAAATCACTAAAATCACCATTGGAAAAGTACATGCCAAATAGCTAGATCTTTTGATTTGATAAAAGTCTTCCGAATCTATTTTTCCAATAAATAAAACTATCACTTTTAAAAAGTGGTGGTCTTTGCATAGATTGCCCTTTAGATATTTGTCAGAATCCATAGATCGATCCAAGCTTTAAAATACAATATATTTTAAAAATCTTGAGTGACCTTGGCTCCTAATACCAATTGTAGGAAACTAGAAGGGGGGGGGGGTGAATAGTTTACTGGTTAATTGACCGTTTTAAAACTTTGCTTATAAAATGGTTTGATTCGAGTTGTATGTCAATCAATCAACAATATGAATCACAACTAAATATCTAATGTAATGAACTAAGTAAACAATAACAATATAGAGAGATAGAGAAAGAAACGATCAAACCAAGACACCAAGATTTATAGTGGTTTAGCTACGAAGCACCTCTTCGTTCCTACTCTACTCACCGAGTACTCCACTCGAGATTTCACTATGTCAACAAGATCCCTTTAGGCGGAGAAAACCGTTTACACGTCGCTTACTTCCTTTTTCGACATTAAGCTAGATGTCGAGTTCTAATATTAGCTAAAACCAATCTAAGACTTCACTAAGTCTTTACACACTCACAAGATATCTACTATTGGATTGACACACAATCCAAAACACAAATACACAATTTACACAATTAGATCTACACACAATCCAATCTACACAACAACACAAAGTTAATATAATAAAGACTAGTGATCTTGAAGAGGAAGAAGGAGATCACTTAATAACAATTCGTATGTAGAAGAATACGATTGTTCTTCTCTTGCACTTGATTAGAATAAGAAGAAGAAGGGAGGAGGAAAGAATTAATCACTTGAAACAAGATCAAGATATGTTGTGATCAAGATATGTGTTTTAGAAAGAAAAAAAGAAGAGAGAAAAGTGGATCTGAGAAAATTCATGGCAAGAGGTTATGTTTTTCAGATGGGGTGGCCCAGTATTTATAGGAGACAAAAAGAGTCGTTGTACTGGCGGCGGTCCTGGTGGTCCCTAATATATAAGGGGGCCGTCAGGCCTATAAGGGGCCCGCCGTAGACTACGCTCCTCTTTTTCTCTTTTTGTGGGGAATGTGTTATCTGTTTTAGAACCTTCCATTTTGGGGGGAAAAATCTAATTTCAAATTTATTATTTTAATAATACATTTCTTTTATAAATAAATATTTTGTTTTTATATTTAAAAACACTTTTGTAGAAATGTAAGGTTTAAGAAAAATATTTTTTTGATCACTAATCATGTTTAATGATTTGTTTATCCATACCTTAAGTGATTAATCTTAGAAATAGAATTTTACGATTAGTAATTTATAAACGTTTATTTTTATCGTAAATGTTTTTACATTTTGTTATTATCAAAAAGTCGAGAGGTCGAAAAATATAAATAATTTTTTTAGACATTATTTGTATTAACAATCTCTCCCTTTTTGATGATGACAAAATATAAACTCATTTAGTATAAAATTAAAGGTTTATAAATTACTAATGAGTTTAATTCCATTTCTCCCCCTTTTTGTCGAATTCAAAAAGGTTGATCGTCGAATGGTAAACAAAGCCATATTTGTCCCCCTGTTTTATTGCTAACTGTTTTATTTCAGGAATATTTAAAGATGGTGATGGAGGTACATGATTCCAGCTGACTCACAAGATTCATAGCCACATGCTCACACCCAACCGACAAATATAAAGACATCATGAAAGCTCAAGTACATGTTTCAAGACTTCCGCAACTCTGATACCATACGTCCTTCTTGAAGCGACAAATTGTTAAAGTTAAAGAAATTCAAGAAAGATGCATTATTAAAGCTTTTCAAGATTATCAAATCAAGAATGGTATGAGCATGTCGGTCCAGAAGTCACAAGCTCACGAGATGGCAAAGTTTACATGATGGTGAAATGAGATTATGCTTGGTTGATGATCTCAAGGTGTTCAAGATCACATTCTCACATTCAAGTCAAGATAAAGGAACAAGCTCACATTAAAAGTCAATGATCACTACATCAAATCATAAGTTAATGATTGAAGTTAAAGACTACGAGCTCAAGACCAAAGTGAAAGCATAGTATGCTAAGTTTAAATTTTTTGTAAATTGGAGTAACCTCCCTTAGGGGGAAATTGTTAGAAATACGAAAAAGTATCGGTCACTTCCAATATAAGTAGTCATAGCTCGTAGTAATTAGTAATGTTATGTTAGTAAGCTAATCGGGCCAAAGATACATAGTAAGCCTATAACACAAGCCCATGGCCGGTTATGCTAGGCATATATAAACCCTCTCCACACATGGAGAGGGTGTTGGTTGTTCATTTCACACATTACACTAATCTAATATTATCCTTTTTTTTCTTTCTATCTCTCTAAGTGTTCATCCAACCATCTCTTTCCTTCTCTAAAACCTAAAGTGAATCCTTCCATTTATGTGTTAAGATATTCTACAATTTTGGTCAAATATAAATTGCTAAACCCTATTATGTGGATTGAAGTGTTTTTTAAATGGATGAGCAAGGTTCGGTTGAGTATTGTCAAAAATTTATGTTTTCGGTCCAGAGTTGGCTGGCAATGGCTCCAAATGGATTTTTGTAGCAATTTATGTAATAGGCATCGTGTGAATAATCTAGATTTATGGAAAAATAATTTTAAACTCAATGAAAATGCTAACTAAGTCCGGTTGACATTTTAAATAGATAAAAATTGAGTTTTTAAGTGATCCCGACACAAAAAGGAAGACCGAGACCCTCCCTAGGATCCATTCGGTCAAGGGAAGCAAAGAGGAGACAAAATGGATATTTTTAAGCTAATGTGTCTTGCATAATACTCTTATAACCACCACTACCGCAACCATTTCATTCATTCTCTCATTTCCAAAATAACAAAAAAAATTATATCTCTCTTTTTTTCTCTCTATAATCGGATGAGCAACACAAGGGGGGAAGAAACAAAGATTTTGAAGATTTATCTAAGAACACGGGTTAAGAATAGATAGTGGGTTGATATTTAGTAGACGCAGGTTATAAAAAAGGTATTCGAGTTTGTTCTATTCACGTCAAAACCGAACCAATGTCATCCAAACTTGTAAGTTTTCTAAACTTTGTTTAAAGTTGTACTTTTATGGCTATTATGTTGTTAAAACACTATTTGTACAAGTTGATAGTCGTAAAAATCGAATCTTGGAACTAAAAAATGTAAATAAACGAGTGTTTGTTTGCGTCCGCTTATTAAGGAAAAAAGAAAGGATTTTTAATTTGAATATTTTGGTTGTTATGGTAATTTTTCATTGTTAAAATGCTTATTTTGGGGCTTGTATCGAGTGTGCTTATTAAAAAGCTAGGATAAAGCTTATTTGATTATGGGTTATGTTGGTTTCGGTTTGGGCTCGGCCCAACCAAGCCGAGGGTCCGTTTGGTTTGCTTCGGTCTGACTCAAAAAGTGGGCTCGGCCCACTTGGTTTTGGTTTTGGCTTTGGCATATTGGACTCGACTTATATTTTAAGCTTATGGCTTATTTGGTTTTCGACTTATATTTTAAGCTTATGGCTTATATGGTTTTCGGCTTATACGGTTTTCGACTTATATTTAAGCTTATGGCTTATTTGGTTTTCGGCTTATATTTTAAGCTTATGGCTTATTTGACTTTCGGCTCATATGATTGGCTTATGGCTTATTTGGTTTTTGGCTTATTTATATATATTATGAGCTTATAGCTTATTGTTTTGACTTAATGAGCCACAAATATATGTAATTTCGGCTTATATTTGGTTCGGCTTAATGGGCCGAAGGTCCATTCGGTTTTAGTTTATATTTTGGACATATGTAAAGAGTTAGGGACTAAGTTATGCTATCGGGCTAAGTACTTAAGACCTTAATGGGCCATAAGGCCCAATAACAAATAAATGGATTATGGGACTTGTAAATGGACTAATGGAATTGGTTTGGACTAAGGGGGATTTTATTAGACTTGCCAAATGTAATTGGATTATTTTGTTACGGTTGGATAAAATGTGTTGAAAGTATTGAATTTGTGTTTTGTCGGAAAATGTTGGGTTCGTGAAAAGTGTTTGGGATTAAGGTTTAAAACCTTGGAAAAAGTCATATAGACGTACGGGCCATACCGAATTTTCGAAAGAAGTTTATATGTAGAAACTTTGCTTAAAAGGGATAAATTTTCAAATATTTTAATAATAAAGAATTATTTTACTTCAAAAATTAATGCAAGATGAAAGATATATTTTCCTCGAAACTTTCTTAAATATTAATATTTATAATCGTTGTGTCGATTTGATTTGAAGAAATAAAGGATAATTTTATGGAAGATTAAGTGTCGATGTAAAAACTATTGGACATGAACATATTAAAATAACGAGACGTTGTAATTACCCTGTTAGCCCGAAAATAAGATAAAAAAAATAATAAAATATTATTATTTTATTTAAATTATTAAATACTTCTATATATATATATATATGGGACACTTACATATATATCCTTGCAAAACTTCGTTATTACATCAATATCCTTCTAAATTTTCTAATTACTTCAATATCATTTTAAATCTTTAAAATTCACAAATATATCCAAAAACATATTTTTATCATATTTAATAAATTCTATGTCAAAAACTATTGTGTAAATATAATATGATATGTCATATTACCTTTTTACCCTTGTGCCAAGGTATTAAAAAGTTACATGTAGGAGCTCATCATTAATTCTTTTATCGAAGACTTTCAACAGCAAGTAAAACAAATTATTTGTTTCATAAAATCATGGTTTGTTTTTAATTTCTTACTTCACACCTCTTTTTTAACACTTGTATCTTATCATCAAACACCAGGACAAAACTTGACGTCGAATGTATTGATGTATATACCAACTGGGTTTTAATTTCTTTCCTATTTGCTTGCATATTGCTAAAAATGAACGATTCATCTCATCACCATCATGAATTTATTGTTTTTGTCATTTTGGAGTATTGGTGTTTTTTAATTTCAATTATAATCTGCAATAAAGAACTTTGATGTGTTTGTGTTTGTTCAATAAAAAAGAAGATGGGTAAAAAGGTAATATAATATATCATATTATATTTACATTATAGCTTCTAATAATAAATGTATTTAAATATGATATAAATATTGTTTTGGATAATTTTGTGTATTTTAAAGTTTTGAAAGGATATTAAAGTAATTACAAAATTTAGAAGGATATTGATGTAATAACAAAGTTTTACAAGGATATACATGTAAATCTCCCTAAAGTAATATATTAAGTGATTATATAAAACGATTATAAGAAATATTAGTTTATGTTTAAAAGTTAAACTATATATATATATATATATATATATATATATATATATTAAATATATATAATTGTTGGTGTGCGTGTGTGTTTGTGTGTGTGGCGAAATTTGGACGCATCTCTATGGTGCGTCACAACCTGATGACTTGCGCCTATTGATGGATAATGTGTGTAAATCCAATATACATATAGATAATAAGGAGTGTTTGTGTGTGTGTCTTGTATATACATATAATATCATATATATATATACGTAGCGTCTGTGTGTGATGTAACGCGTAAAAATTATAATCACTAATATATACATATACTATATATATATACTATCTACAAATATTATCAATACAGATTAGACAATAAAATAAACGCAGAATCAAAAGAGATTTAATAATTAGTATAATTTCCTCCTCCAACATCACATCTCTCCTCTTCCGGCTCAACAGAATTTTTGCTCCTAACTAATTTCCTTTTTCGTATATCAGCAATTTCACATACAGAAGTAAACACATGGTCGGCTCGCGTTTGTCGTTTTAAATTTTTAACAAACAACATCAAAGAAGCGATTGCGAACCATAGAATAAGCAATGTTCATATTATGTCACATCAATAGACCAACAATGTGATGAGAGCACTTTTTGCGTAATATTTAACAACGAATGATGTAAATTAGATATCAGGTCGATAATTCACACTACAAAACAAAAGAAACCCTAAGCATATGCAATAAAGACTGGTTGTCAGATCATTATTGAATAAGACGATAAATAGAATTAATGTTAAACAGATATAACGAAGAGTAATTCATGCACTATACAAAAATACAAGAGAAAGGACTCTAGCATACTACTACACAGATACACGGAAGAACAAGCAGCTCAAGACATCGATCTTTACCTTGCAACAGTTTCTCTCATTAGATGCATAACAATGATGACTATAGGACAAACATACCATTGCAATCACAACCGATATTTACACACATCGAGTGTGATCACTCCAATAACATCATCTACGCAAGACTCATAGGTGTGGACATCTGTCCTCTATCTTTGCACACTAATTCCGGCAACACGCAACATTCTTGTGTGTACACAGCAAGTGTCATAAAGTCTAGTTAGAGGTCTCCTTATGATATCGCTAATCGCTCATAAGTGCAGCGACTCGAGGTTGATTATCCCAACTCTAAATACTGGCGAGAGTGTTGACCTCTGGTACCTTAATCAATCCGCACCTCTCTTGAAGCTCACAATGGAACCATTCTGAGATTTCTAATTGTACAACTTACATACGATATTCAGAGAGCGATACTTCGACTAACGTGATGACGATATACTTATGAGAAACAATCAAGATATATGTCTAGATGCATCAAAAGGGGCTCTACGCGCTGAGTTGAGATCGACAGCTTATAGCAGGCTGCTGGAGGATTGTGAATAATGTTTGGTAACAGGATAGGGTATTTGAGACTCTAATCTTGTAAGTGGATTAATTAAGGTAAACAACACAGGGAAAATTGATACAAAAGATTATATGAATGTTGGTCAACGCTTGTACAAACAAAATTACTTAATTGGGTCGTAACACGGATAATTAGAAACTGTATGTGCTGCATAGACTCAGCTTAGAACACAACCATCTAAAAGACATATCCTTCGTGAGAAAATTTGTTGAATAGTCCAATCTTCTTAATGCTAAAGCTATCGATTCAACTAAGAGATAATCCAACTAGCTTCTAATCTAAGTGCATGGCTTATAATAAATTGATAATATACAGATATTTAATATTCAACCGAAGATTTGTGATCAAGTCTACCTCTGATATAATATCTAAGCTGCTGAAGTAGTGCTAGTATGGCTGTGCCACATGCCGTCTGTAAACTGTATAAATTTTGGAGCGTTGATTTATGAGATTTTGTGTTTGAGTAAAAGCATTATGCGCTATTGAAGGTGAGATTTCTCATAAGCCAATTTGATCAAAATTTATACTACTATTATTGATGTTTTATCCATTGGAACAAAAAGTAAATATGGATTTAATTGTTTTCGGCTCTCGAATTTTGCTCCTTTCTTTTTCGTCAGATTTCCGCAGAGTATTTGGTCGGCTGTTTCGTTTTAACAATTGAAGGTGTCTTGAGTGAATTGTATTTATGTCACATTTAGCCCAAGTGTTGAGTCATTTTGCGTAATTACCACACAACCATAATATGAAATAACGGTTTCATTATGAGATAACGATTTAGTAAAGATAACGGTTTCTTTATGAGATAACGATTTTAGTAAAGATAACGGTTTTGATAATGGTTTCGTTATGAGATAACGATTTTGGTAAAGGTAACGGTTTTGGTAACGGTTTCGTATAAGATAACAGTTTTGGTAAAAGATAACGGGTTCGTTATAAGATAATGGTTTTGAGATAAAGTAAAGGTTTGATGATAAGAAAAAGGGGTCTTTGTAACAGTATTGAGAATCTTAGTGTATGTAAAGACGAACACTTGTACAATAAGACAACTTTGTACAAACATTAATTAAGTGTCGTAATTGACTAGGTCATGGCTGGGTAGTGCTGTGCACTTGCATTGAGATTATTTGTGCTTTGAGTTGAGATTTGTGTTGTTTGCATTTTGCTATTGAGGTGAGTTCTCATAGCCTCACTTTTCTACTATTTTTCCGTTGGGAAAAATGATTTTCAAATGTGTTTTGAACTGTTTTGAATTGAACTGTGCGAAATGTGGTTTTGTTTTTGGGACAAGATACGTGCTTATGACTGCTATGTGAATATTATGTGATGCATGATTATTGGATCGGATGGGTACGCCTACCCAATATTTGTGTGAATATTAGATCGGATGGGTACGCCTATCCAGTATTTGTGTGATTATTAGAGCGGAAGGGTACGCCTACCCTAGTTTGTGTGTGGGCTTGCCCTAGATTAGTGCTCTAGCCGGTAGGCCTTTGATAGACTAGCGGAGATGCTATGTCAGGAATTGTTTGCATATATATTCACTGTCATATTGCACTATTGTCCACTGTTTGAAATGCTGGCACAACTTTTGGGTTTAAGGTCAAACCTACGAGCTCACCAACATTATTGTTGACGTTTTCGAGTATCATTTTTAGATGTGTCAAATAAAGGTATGCGAATGGTATCAGAAGAGTAAAGATGTTTACCCAAGGGGGGGGGGATTAAGTCAAGATGAGTTGAAATCGTTGTACCGCCAAGTCGTAACCTGTAAAGTTAATGTAAATTTAAATCTTTTAATTGTAAATTCGTAAAGTGTATGATCTTGTATCTTGTGTGATGAACGGTATTGTCGCATTTCGTGTTTCTGCCACTGACGGGGTGTGACAGATTGGTATCAGAGCCAAGGTTATAAAGAATGCCGGTTTTTATGAAATAAAAATAAAAACGCAACTATAACCAAAAAGTGAAGTATGTTTTTAGTAAAACCTCGAACATGACAAAAGTCAACTAGCCTGAGCAGTTCATGGTAATTTCCTAAATTACGCATAGCCTGATCAACTATGCTTAATTCGTAAAGGACTATGAAATGATGGGGTTAGTTTTTTAAAGTTATGCTAGAGGAGAGAAGGGATGTGTGAGTAATGTGACCACCTGAAAATGATAGGAAGTAAAGTGATGAGAACACTTGCGAGTGTTGAGTTTGAGATCATATTGATTTTAGGATTGCCATGCTGCCTTAGTAGTACTAGTGTGCGATGCCTTGAGAACGTAAGTAAAATTATCGCGGGTAGCGATGTTGATTGATTGTGGGTGGCAGTGCTTGCCTTAGTGTAGCGCGTATTGTCTTGAGAATTTTAGTGGAAAGTCGCAGGTAGCGACGTAAATTGAGGATATGCTTTTGTGGATCATGTGCTCTATGTGATGACCAGTTGTGCCTGTTCGGTATCGAACCTGGTCGGTGTTTATTCATTGTTTGTATTCTTCCCGATATATTTAATATATATATAAGGATATATATATGTATATATACGGCTACGAACGTCTAGTTTCAAACGCTATAATGATTTGTATATGTAAGCATAATGATACTGATAATTTGGATAATAATATTTTATACTTATACCCTTTTATCATGTTATCACAGGATGTCTACCCCAGTGTTTGTTGACCCAGAGATTTCCACCCAGGCTGACGGAGCTCAGAGCTCCCAAGTACCCGTACCATTACCGGAGGATCCCTATGAGGCTATTGGGCAGGCTTATTTGGTTGGGACGGACACTGAGACCGAACCTATTAAGGCACCTGAGTCACCTCACACTGTTGCATCACCCACATCACTCCCTGATAGTACACCACCCACATGTCATGTTGAGGAGTCAAAGGGTTCTGACACGTCGGGTGCGAGATCCATGTCATCGGATTCCATCGCACCACTTTCACCAGATCACCCACTTACCCATACTATACCCACTTTGGTTCTCGTTCTTTGTAGGACTGCGCATATGGCTGTGCGTGTCCTACTTGCGATGTCACCAGGCCTCTCTGCTAGTGTGGCAGAGGTGGCAGCTATGTCCGATTCAACGTTCTGTAAGAGGTTTAGGTCCTCTTACGAGAGTTCACCATCTACGTCACCACCAGAACTTCCTTCATGGAAGCATTATTGGGGTACGTCTGAGTTAGTAGAGGATGATGAGGAGGAGGACGAGGAGATGGAGGAGAGTTCAGATTCTGATAGTGTAAGCGAGGGCGCAGAAGATGAGGGTCCTACTGTAGAGGATGAGGATCCTGCTGCGAGGGACGAGGGTCTTGCTGCGGGGGACGAGGGCCCCGGTATGGGAGTTGAGAGTCTTAGTTTAGGTAGGGATAAGGCTGTACCTGGGGATCAGCAGCGGGCAGCCCCGATTGTGGAGACAACCATGGGTGAGACTCTAGGATTAGGATATGGGGCGTTGAGATGCCAGGAGATAGCATTGGGAGAGGGCCGGATGCCTAGTGTATTTGAGGTAAGTCAGAGTTTCGGATCTATACCAGAGTCTGAGAGACCAGAGATAGTGTCGGCACTTAGGCATCCTACACTTACTACATGGATGGACCCGAAGGATGGTATAGTTTACATTGATGTTCCTGCTTACCCGCCACCAGCACCACCTACTCTGACATCACCATCACCCGAGTGGTCGTCTGGTTCACTTCCTATTTATCTAACACCTTCTATTGTTCCTTCACCTATTTCATCACCTATGATATCACTGACTGTTCCATCGCCTATAGCTTCACCCGCTACGATTGAGACTGAGGGATTTTTGACTGAGTTGGGAGCTCGAGTTGAGATGCATGGAGGATTGATTCGTGATCATACGGTACAATTGGAGGAGCTATCACCTGCTTTGTCTGAGAGGTAAGATAGGGATATAGGAGAGTTATTTACCAGGTCTGGGGTAGTCAAGGATGAGATTTTCTCCTAGAGGTATCGATTTAGGAGTCTAGAGCATAAGCAGGAGAGGGTTGTAGTGACTTTTGGAGCGATTTGGAGACCAATATTAGCCATGGAGTCGTAGGCAGGTTAGATGGATGCACAGAGAGCAGCTTTGTGGCATGCCATTAGTGATGCGCAGGGAGAGAACCGGGAGTTGCGATTACAGCTCGCAGAGGAGAGACGTGCGCAGTTAGAGTTGGCTGAGGTTGTTGACAGTATGAGGAGAAGGCAGGAGCCTAGAGGAGATGTGTAGGATATATGAGGTTTAGATTAGTAGTTTGTATATATTAGTAAACCGGGTAGCGTCGGTTAGTGTCGGTATTATGATTAGAAAAGTTTCTTTTTGTATTGGTAGTTATGACAAATCCTTACTAGTCGTTAGGTGATTTGTATTGAAATCGTTTTGTGATAGTGAATGAAATTTTGTTCGATATTCGTGGATAGCATTATTTTGTGTTATTTTGTGTTAGCTTAAAAGAGCAGTTTTTCCCGTGGGTGGGTATGTTGCGATTGGTCGCTCGTGACAGAGCGGATACCCATTTCCTTATTAGGATTGGCGTACGATGCAGTTAATATACTCGGTAAGCTTGAAATGTATTCGAGCTGATCGATCTTACCGTTTCGTTAGAAGAGTTAATAGAAAGAGTTGTAGTGATCAAATTGGAAACCTGACCATACTTTTATTGTGTTAGCTTTTGCGGAGGTAGTTTACCTATCTAAGTAAAGTGAGATTTAAGGCACTCGTTGAGTAGGATTAATTTGGAAAAAGTATAAGGCAAATAATGATGAGGTTTAGACTATGAAACGGTCTTCCTAAAAAGGTAGAGCAAGGAGTGTTTGACCAAGTAAGGTTGCTTGAGATTTTGAGTGAGTGAGTGTGGTAAAAAGACCATAGGCGTTCTTGAGAGAGTAGAGTGTGAGTCATGTTACGTAGGACATATACCCTATAGGGTTAGTCCTGTTGGTTGAATAACCGAAAAGTTTGGCAAGTCAATTTTGATAGAATAGTCATCACATCGAGGATTGGATTGTATACTGACACCCGACTGAGACAGCGTGACCTAAGTTTGAAGAAATTGTAAAACTAAGGGATAGTAGGAGAGACTATCGTAACTTTGTGAACGGATATGGATTGACTATGAAAAAGTATAGGATTTGGAATGTGGAAAAACTTAGTCTTTAGAAGAATCGTAAGAAATCTTGCTTGAAAAGACTAAACCCTAGTGATTTGATGTGATTCGTCGAGTAATGGAATTTCCTATCAGTGTTGTGAGTTGATAATTTGAGTTGAATTTCAAGGCGAAATTCCTTTAAGGGGGTGAGACTGTAATAACCAGTAATTTGCCCAGGGTTAAGTATTATAAAATATTATAATTTTGTATTTTGAAGTCTTTCGATCTTGTTAGTTTTCCTGATGAAAGCTGAAAAGTTGACTTTAGTTGACTATTTTGCATAAAACGGTTACGGTTTAACCGGGAGTTTGATGGAGTTTCGAGTTCGTAAGTGAATAGACTTTGATTCTTTTTTCTGTTTTAGAGTGGTTTTGAGGTTTTTAGTGCTTTCCGAGAAGTTTTCCCGTGTTTAGCGAAAAATAGTCACGCAGCGCGTACCGGCATGACAGTTTATTTGAGAGTGGAGATTTAATGAATTTGAGAATGTGTTAAGGGGTTTATTTATTCAATAAATTCATGGTGATAGAATAACGTAGGTTTAAAACGTAAATCGTGAGTGTGAAATTTAAAAGTTATCGGGAAACAGTTGTTTCGTGGAATTCGGTAAAAGATTGTAACGTTCGTAAGAAAATGGGATTTTGGTCAAATAAAAGTTGTCAAGCCCTATTCTATGGTTTGAAGTGTTTTTTAAATGGATGAGCAAGGTTCGGTTGAGTTTTTGTCAAAAATTCATGTTTTCGGTCCGGAGTTGACCGGTAACGGCTCCAAATGGATTTTTGTAGCAATTTAATGTAATAGGCGTCGTGTGAATTACCTAGATTTATGGAAAATGATTTTAAACGCAATGAAAATGCTAACTAAGTTTGGTTGACATTTTAAATAGATGAAAATTGAGTGTTAAATGATCCCGACACAAAAAGGAAGACCTGAGACCCTCCCGAGGATCCATTCGGTCATTGGCGAGGAGATTTGCTCGACATAACTTTTGTCATCATTTGAGCATTTCATCGGGTATAAACCCTTTACCCAAAACAAGATACCTTTGGCGAGCATATTTGCTCTACATAACTTTCGTCATCGTTTGAGCATTTCATCGGCTATAAACCACTTACCTAAAACAAGATACCTTTGGCGAGCCGATTTACTCGACATAACTTTCGTCATCATTTGAGCATTTCATCTGGTATAAACCCTTTACCCAAAACAAGATACCTTTGGCGAGTAGATTTGCTCGACATAACTTTCGTCATCATTTGAGCATTTCATCCGGTATAAACCCTTTACCCAAAACAAGATACCTTTGGCGAGCAGATTTGCTCGACCTAACTTTCATCATCATTTGAGCATTTCATCGGGTATAAACCCTTTACCCAAAACAAGATACCTTTGGCGAGCAGATTTGCTCGACATAACTTTCGTCATCATTTGAGCATTTCATCGGGTATAAATCCTTTACCCAAAACAAGATACCTTTGGCGATCAAATTTGCTCGACATAACTACCGTCATCATTTGAGCATTTCATCAGGTATAAACCCTTTACCCAAAACAAGATACCTTTGGCGAGCAAATTTGCTCGACATAACTACCGTCATCATTTTAGCATTTCATTAGGTATAAACCCTTTACCCAAAACAAGATACCTTTGGCGAGTATATTTGCTCTACACAACTTTCGTCATCATTTGAGTATTTCATTGGGTATAAACCCTTTACCCAAAACAAGATACCTTTGGCGAATAGATATGCTCGACATAACTATCGTCATCATTTGAGTATTTCATCGAGTATAAACCTTTTATCCAAAACAAGATACCTTTGGCGAACAGATTTTCTCGACCTAACTTTCGTCATCATTTGATCATTTCATCGGGTATAAACCGTTTACCCAAAATAAGATACCTTTGGTGAGCAAATTTGCTCGACATAACTACCGTCATTATTTGAGCATTTCATCAGGTATAAAACATTTACCCAAAACAAGATACCTTTGGTGAGCTGATTTTCTCGGCATAACTTCCGTAATCAATTGAGCATTTCCTCAGCTATAAACCCTTTACCCAAAACAAGATACCTTTGGCGAGCAGATTTGCTCGACATAACTTTTGTCATCATTTTAGCATTTCGTCGGGAATAAACCCTTTACCAAAAACAAGATACCTTTGGTGAGCAGATTTGTTCGACATAACTTTCGTCATCATTTGAACATTTAATCGGGTATAAACCCTTTACCCAAAACAAGATACCTTTGGCGAGTAGAATTGCTCGACATAACTATCGTCATCATTTGAGCATTTCATCGGGTATAAACCCTTTACCCAAAAGAAGATACCTTTGGCGAGCAAATTTGCTCGACATAACTACCGTCATCATTTGTGCATTTCATCAGGTATAAACCCTTTACCCAAAACAAGATACCTTTGGCGAGCAAATTTGCTCGACATAACTACCGTCATCATTTGAGCATTTCGTTGGGTATAAACCCTTTACGCAAAACAAGATACCTTTGGAGAGCAGATTTGCTCGACATAACTTTCGTCATCATTTGAGCATTTCGTTGGGTATAAACCCTTTACGCAAAACAAGATACCTTTGGAGAGCAGATTTGCTCGACATAACTTTCGTCATCATTTGAGTATTTCATCAGGTATAAACCATTTACCCAAAAGAAGATACCTTTGGCGAGCAGATTTGCTCGACATAACTTTCGTCATCATTTGAGCATTTCATCGGGTATAAACCCTTTACCAAAAACAAGATACCTTTGGCGAGCAGATTTGCTCGACCTAACTTTCATCGTCATTTGAGCATTTCATCGAATATAAACCCTTTACCAAAAACCAGATACCTTTGGAGAGCAGATTTGTTCGACATAACTTTCGTCATCATTTGAGAATTTCATCGGTTATAAACCCTTTACCCAACACAAGATACGTTTGGCGATCAAATTTGCTCGACATAACTACCGTCATCATTTGAGCATTTCATCAGGTATAAACCATTTACCCAAAACAAGATACCTTTGGCGAGCAGATTTTCTTGGCATAACTTTCGTCATCATTTGAGCATTTCATCGGCTATAAACCCTTTACCCAAAATAAGATACCTTTGGCGAGCAGATTTGCTCGGCATAACTTTCGTCAACATTTGAGCATTTCATCGGCTATAAACCCTTTACCCAAAACAAGATACCTTTGGCGAGCAGATTTGCTCGACATAACTACCGTCATCATTTGAGCATTTCATCGGGTATAAACCCTTTACCATAAACAAGATACCTTTGGCGAGCAGATTTAATCGACATAACATTCGTCATCATTTGAGCATTTCATCGGGTATAAACCCTTTACACAAAACAAGATACCTTTGGCGAGCAAATTTGCTCGACACAAATACTGTCATCATTTGTGCATTTCATCAGGTACAAACCCTTTACCCAAAACAAGATACCTTTGGCGAGCAGATTTGCTCGACAAAACTTTCGTCACCATTTGAGCTTTTCATCGGCTATAAACCCTTACCCAATATAAGATACCTTTGGCGTGCAGATTTGCTCGACATAACTTTCGTCATCATTTTTAGCATTTCATCGGGTATAAACCCTTTACCAAAAACAAGATACCTTTGGCGAGCAGATTTTCTCGACCTAACTTTCATCGTCATTTGAGCATTTCATCGAATATAAACCCTTTACCAAAAACAAGATACCTTTGGCAAGTAGATTTTCTTGATATAACTATCGTCATCATTTGAGCAATTCATCGGGTATAAACCCTTTACCCAAAACAGGATACCTTTGGCGAGCAAATTTGCTCGACATAACTACCGTCATCATTTTAGCATTTAATTGGGTATAAACCCTTTACCCAAAACAAGATACCTTTGGCAAGTATATTTGCTCGACAAAACTTTCGTCATCATTTGAGTATTTCATTGGTATACCCTTTACCCAAAACAAGATACCTTTGGCGAATAGATATGCTCGACATAACTATCGTCATCATTTGAGTATTTCATCTAGTATAAACCTTTTACCCAAAACAAGATACCTTTGGCGAGCAGATTTTCTCGACCTAACTTTCGTCATCATTTGATCATTTCATCGGGTATACACCCTTTACCCAAAATAAGATACCTTTGGCGAGCAAATTTGCACGACATAACTACCGTCATTATTTGAGCATTTCATCAGGTATAAATCATTTACCCAAAACAAGATACCTTTGGTGAGCAGATTTTCTCGGCATAACTTTCGTAATCAATTGAGCATTTCCTCGGCTATAAACCCTTTACCCAAAACAAGATACCTTTGGCGAGCAGATTTGCTCGACATAACTTTCGTCATCATTTGATCATTTCGTCGGGTATAAACCCTTTACCAAAAACAAGATACCTTTGGTGAGCAGATTTGTTCGACATAACTTTCATCATCATTTAAACATTTCATCGGGTATAAACCCTTTACCAAAAACAAGATACCTTTGGCGAGCATATTTGCTTTATACAACTTTCGTCGTCATTTGAGCATTTCATCGGGTATAAACCCTTTACCCAAAGCAAGATACCTTTGGCGAGCAGATTTGCTCAACATAACTTTCGTCATCATTTGAACATTTCATCGGCTATAAACACTTTACCCAAAACAAGATACCTTTGGCGAGCAGATTTGTTCCACCTAACTTTCTTCATCATTTGAGCATTTCATCGGGTATAAACCCTTTACCAAAAACAAGATATCTTTGGCGAGCATATTTTCTGGACCTAACTTTCATCGTCATTTGAGCATTTCATCGAATATAAACCCATTACCAAAAACAAGATACCTTTGGTGAGCAGATTTGCTCGACATAACTTTCATCATCATTTGAGAATTTCATCGGGTATAAACCCTTTACCGAACGCAAGATACGTTTGGCGATCAAATTTGCTCGACATAACTACCGTCATCATTTGAGCATTTCATCAGGTATAAACGATTTACCCAAAACAAGATACCTTTGGCGAGCAGATTTTCTCGGCATAACTTTCGTCATCATTTGAGAATTTCATCGGCTATAACCCTTTTTTTTGGGTAAAAGGGACAATACCCCGGTAAATTATATTAATACCCAATGCCAATAAGTACAAATGGAATGTGACT
>BQNB010019215.1:31637-67138 GCA_026074375.1 Tanacetum coccineum
GTGACGTGGCTGTTTACTATCATTTGCTATATCAACCTTCCCTGTTAAGATTGTGATAAGGTCGTCAGCTTTCATTTTGGAATATTTATTACAACTACCTATCAGGTGAGATTCATAGCCTCGCATTTTCAATCTTTTGAATGTTTTATAAACCCGCGAGGGGGATACATGCTTGTTTATAAACTCTTTTATATACTCGTTTATCTTATAACAATGTGATTACTTTTCAAAGACTTAATGAATTCATAACCTCACATACTTTATAATCCCGTGATACCTACTATAAACCATGAATGCAAGTATTTTCTAAACTATATGCTATCCTGATATATTATTTCCTAAGTACATGAAAATATCTCTTTAATACCTATTTGGGTAGTATCTCCCAATATCTCTTCAATATCTATTTGGGTAGTATCTCCCAATATCTCTTCAATATCTATTTGGGTAGTATCTCCCAATATCTCTTCAATATCTATTTGGGTAGTATCTCCCAATATCTCTTCAATATCTATTTGGGTCGTATCTCCCAATATCTCTTCAATATCTATTTATGTAGTATCTTCCAATATCTCTTTAATGTTTATTTGGGTAGTATCTCCCAATATCTCTTCAATATCTATTTGGGTAGTATCTCCCAATATTTCTTTAATGTCTCTTTGGACAATATCTTCTAATATCTCTTCAAATACCTCTTTGGGTAGTATCACCCAATATCTCTTTAATATCTCTTTATGTGATTCATGAGTTTAGGGTAACAATACTGTTCTCCATGATAATACTGTTCTACAGGATAATAATGTTCTCCATGATAATTATCCCTACAATACCAATATTTCCATTATGATAACTTGTATTTAACTATTATATTTAACTATTACATTTCAAACCTATAAATTTCTCTCAACCTTTGTGTTAAACCTTTTTATGCATGTTTATCCCAGGTAATTGAGCAACTTATGGCATGGAGTGGCATGGACTTGAAGATGGCTAAAACTTGTTATCATTCACATTTTATGTTTCTAGATTTTGGGATCTGCCTTTGTAAAACTCTGATTTTAAATGAATGATAACGTATCTTTTAAAAACGTCTCTTTTGAGTTATTTTCTATGATTGTGTCTATGATTCATGAAGTAATACCCCAGATTAGCTTCCGCTGCTATATTACCAAAATAGGGGTGTTACATAGAAAGCTGAGAGGAATTACCCATAGAAGCCAATCATCATAAGAGGCTAAATCAATGTCCTCGAGCTCCCTCCAACGCATATGTTTCCTTCATAAATGACGATCCATGGACAGGAAAAGAAGATATGGGAACCGGATTCGACTGAGGCATGACAAAGAGGGCGAACAATAGTCGAAATATCAATACCTTTAAGGGAAAGATTTAACCGAATAGACAGCTTATCCAAACAAACTCTCCAAGAAAACACATTAATCTTAATGGGCATGACTTTAACCCTCCTTGTGGTGACTTCCTCCTTTGAATCCTTTGTATGACTTTATAATTTGTGGCCCTAGGTGAAAGGGAGCCCTATGCCATTGCACAGGCTACACACCCCTTGAGCCGGCCATGGTGAGAGCCGTACTTCACTAGTCAGAAAATGAATCTCTATGCGGATTACGATAAATTATTGCAACTGAGCGCTTTAGATAATTATCAAAAGGATATACAAAATTACGTATAAAGTTAAGCATTAGAATCTTCTTACTAAAAATGCACAATTAGTAGATCTTAGGCCATGTCCAAAAAGAGAAAATGAAAATCTAGACATTATTATTTGAGTAAACTGCAAAATACATCCCTGTGGTTTACACTTTCTCAGACCTTACATCTTTGTCATAAACTATTGGCACCTTACATCCTTTGTTAGCCAACCGTTAGACATAATACATCCATGAGGACGAACGGTGCAAAAAAAATTCGTTATCTTCTGACTAGAAATGTATTTTGCAGTTTACCACAAGGATGTATTTTGCAGTTTACGCTTTTTATTATTATTATTATTATTATTATTATTATTATTATTATTATTATTATAAAACATCACTTCGTTAGAATAATAGAGATTACAACAAATTGAAGGGAAGCCGATATACTATCTGGGCCCCTACTCCTTTAGCAATGGAAAAACTAATCCTATTAAAATTGTGAACAGCAGCGCGGGCCCCAATAACTTGAGCCATGGAAAACTTTCGGACCCGCTTCTGTAAAGTAACCGCGTCTTTCTCAAGTTCCCCAAAAGAAGAAAATGAGAAAGGGAGAAATCTGTATCCAATATCTGAACATTTAGTCATATACTTACCCCGTTTGCGCTGTGCAACATCAATCACCACCCGACCAGGCACAAAGTCAGTCATCCCAGTCTGTGTCAAAGGTGAGGACCCCGTCAAATCCACACACACATATCCGCAGGACGTAAGGCTTTGTCACCATCTCCACGAAGCCCAATGTCAACCTCTTTGCCAGCCAAAATTCCTGACCGAGAATAAATGTCTATCAAGGTATCACGCATAGTGTTATGTCAATGCTTGATACCAATAACACCAGCGCACGACATAGCATGGTCCCCCTAAACGTCCCCCGTAAATACTTTAGAATAAGCTGAGCACGGCTTAGAGACAAAAAATAGGGGGACACCTAAACGGTAACACAAAACACAACGGTAGGTCTTACCGTTCATAGTCTGTCCCAACCCAGAAATCGGAACCACACAAAGCCAGTTCGAAGTATGCTCTTCCCTTTGATATTTCCATAAGGCCAACTGGCGAGGAGATAGGGAAAAGGAGGATTCAGCATCCTTAGTAACCCAAGTGAAATATATGTCTGCCATTTTTTTCATGAGTTTTGGGGCAGCGACCTCACTAGGGGTACTTAGGAAATCAATCTTCATAGCATTGTTAAACATACACAAAGCGTCATCGAAAGTGGAGCCAGAAGTTACAATACCTACATGTCGAAGTAGCTTAGTCTGCAAAGCAGCAGACTGCAAACATGAGGCAATAAAGGCATAATTCAAAACATCACCTGCTGAATAAACACCTAGTCCCCCAAATGCAAAGGGTAAGGTGGCGAGTCGCCATTGCCAGTCCCTAAACCCCGGTCGAGAAGCCGTGACAATACGCTCTAAGGCAGAGCGAAGAGCCATGTCAAAAGAAAGTTGAGCTGACTCAAAGACACGAGGGGAGCATGTGCGCATAGCAAAGTATAGTTTAGAAACCCCCGCACACGCCCGAATGAGAACAACTCACATTGAAGATCATTAATTTTAGCAACAACGTCTAAGAGCCCAATGGTTCTAGATACTCTCTTCATGGTTCTAGATACTTATTATTTTTATTACTATTTTTTTAATTTTTTATTAACATCACTTTATTAGAAAAAATAGGATATTTACAAAAACAGTTTGTGAGGAGCCGAGATACTAGCTAAGCCCCTATTCCTTTAGCTATAGCAAAGCTAATCATTTATTAGAAAAAATAAGATATTTACAAAAAGTTAGTGGGAGCCAAGATACTAGCTGTTCCCTCATTCCTTTAGTTATAGCAAAGCTAATCATATTATTATTATTATTATTTATTATAAACATCACTTTATTAAAAATTCATAGGATTTACAAAAAATTAGAGGAGAGCCGATATACTATCTGACCCCCCACTCCTTTATTATTATTATTATTATTATTATTATTATTATTATTATTATTATTATTATTACTATTATTATTACTATTATTATTACTATTATTAATATTAATATTATTATTATTATTACTAATAGCCGTTTTTGTATGTTTTCATACGTTTGTATATCTTTTTATACGTTTTCGTCCTTTTTATCGATTTTTATCTGTTTGGTACGTTTGTTTTCATTTTTGTCCGACATTATTTTACACTTTTGTACGTTTTCATACACTTTTATCAGTTTAAATCTGTTTTGGTAAATTTTATACGTTTTCGAACGTTTTTTATCAAGTTTTGTGGGAATAGTTTCTGACAGAGATGTAAGATCTCAGAAAGTGTAAACCACAAGGATGTATTTTGCAGTTTATGCTTTTATTTTTAATAAAAAACATTTTTCAGGAAATGTTATTGAATGAATAGTAACATTCTTTATAAATTGTAAAATTGATCCTTGTTGTTTAATATTTGACAAAAGAAGTCCATGTGACTTATTTGTTTTGCAAAGAATAGTCCTTGAAATATTACAAAAATGATCCCCCACCATACATAAATAGTCCCTAAAACAATAATCATATTTAAAATAGAAGATGTAAACTTTCTAAAATACGAATGATATTATTATTAACGATAATATAAATATCAAAATAAAAGTAAGGGTTACTGTGCTATAAAAATATATACAAGAAATTACATATAACAACGAATCATGTAACTCATCTTTAAAGTTTAAATATTAATATCTTGAAAAGCATTGTTTTTTTAAACAGAAAATATATTCAAACCAAAAACAAAACAAATAAAAAAAGGCATCCAAATATATATAAACCACATAAAAATAGTAGACTCATAAAAACGAAAAAACAACCATACTAACTAAACTAATACAAAGCTATTATACTAAAATAAATACAATATAAAAGAATATGTATCATAAATAGAGAATCTAGACCAAGGCTTACTTTGCCCATGAACCATCCAAGACCTCTACCTAAACCCTTAAACTAATGCAGTAGGATGCACAGAAAAGCAAAACTCATGCAGAAAAAATGCAAACATGATAAATGCAGCAGGATGCGATTTCAAACAACAACTACAGCAAACAGCAAAAAAATAATGCAAAACGAAACAGTCGCTGCACCCAACACCCAAAAGCTTCAAATATAGCATGCCATTGTACCAAACAACCAGGAATCTGTAAATAGCACTGACTCACTACGCCAAAAGCCCATAAAAATGCATATTGAGTTTCCATATTGCTTTTAAACACCTAAACATTGCAACAAGAGTTGATCCAAATGCGCGGAAAAACAAAATTAAGCAAAGCAACGGGTATCAAAACTCCCAACGGTAACCCTTGCCCTTTTTGTGTTTTGAATATTCTAATATTAGTCCTTCGACTATTTGACGTTTGTCAGTTTTATTATAATATGTACCGTGTTGATGGTGGTGAATTTATGAGATTGAGGTGATTTATGGTTTATTGTGTATACTAATCCTTTTTAGAGGGTATTATTATGTTATTGATGTTCCGGGTGGTTTGACCTGTGAATTTTGAGAATTGTCAAAAAACAAGTCTCGGCAAGTCCGTTAATGTCTAAATGAGTTTTTGGGAGGTCTAATGTGGAATTATATCGTGTAAATACTCTAAGTTATTCGAAAAGTATTTTTAAAGTGAATAAAAATGCTAAGTAACTTTAGGGAATATTTTACGATCAAGTTTTATGAGTTTTAAGTAAACCCAACATGAAAAGAAGAACCCGAGACCCCATAGGATCCCTTGCCGTAAGCTCTAGACCAAGGGGAGACATCAAGGCATTTTTTAGCTACTTGGTACAAGGGTGAGTACATAATGTTTATTGGATACCATTTTACACATAGTTCTTGCATTTTCAAAATCAAAAACACACACTAAAACCCTCTTTTTCTTTTGTGGTTCGTCCACCACTTTCACACACACATACAAGATTAGTTTTGATTTTCAACCAAGAGCATGGTGGTTTAGAATATTTCCGGGTTGCTTCTAGTGTTTGGGTATCCATTAAAACAAAGTTTGGGTTGTCTAGTTCGCGTCGAAATTTATTTTGAAGACCCTTTTTGTAAGTCTTTCAAATTCAAATTTAACTTGTACTTTGTATGGTAAATGATGCATAGATGTTAGTTGTATGACCCGATTGTTAAAAACAGAAAGTGAAAGTTTATAAAATAGGATGTTAGGCCACAGTTTGGGTTCGAACTAAAAGGAAACAAGGATAAGGTTTAGCTAGTTTTGATATTGTGGTCGTGATGGTTGAAAAAACATTTATTGCTAATTAGTCTATTTTGGATAATAGCTTATTGGGCTTACTTTAAGCATTTTCGAAGCTTATTTTGAGCTTATTAGCTCACGGTTAAGGAAAGAAACACAAAAAAAGTGTTTTTGGTTATTACTCTAGTATGTCGTATTTTTGTGGACTATTATTATAGCTTATGGTGATAACCAAATACGATACGTAGCTTATTAGCTTATTTTTATGGGCTCACGGCCTAATAAGTCCTTGTGGGTCGAGGCTTATTAAAGGCTTATTGTGGTCCGGGTTACCTTATTACTTATTGTTTGGGCTTATTTTCTCTAATGGGCTTTAATATTGGGCCTAAAACATATTATATATATGTAAATCTCTTAATGGATCCTTAATGGGCCTTAAAGCCCAATAAGAGTTAGTTAGTCATTTTGAGAGTTTTGATGGACTTTTGGAAAGTGAAATGCACTTGCGAATTGATATTGGAAGTTGTTTTGAAAAATGTAATTTGTCAAACATTGTGAGATACGATTTTGAGATTTGTGTCGAAAAAGGGTGAAATTGTGAAATTGCTTGAAATTAAGGTTTGAAAACCTTGGAAAACGTTGTGTAAACGTCCGGGTCATGTCGAAAATTCGTAAAAAGTCTATACTTAGAATTTTTACTTAAAACGTGATTTTTCGATTTAATAATAAAATATTATTATATTATTATATTAATACGTCGACTAAAAGACGAAAAATATAATTTTTCTCAAAACTTTTTTAAGAAGTTTAACGTAAATAAACGTTTCATTTCATAATAGTATAAATAGTATATTTATGGTAACTAAGTGTACCGAATGGACATATCGAAGTATATTTATAAGTATTTATTATGAGAATTTACTTACTCTACTTATCTATTTTGCTTAAATAGTATAAGTATATTATACTGAGATATGAGTTGGGATATGGTATCGTTTGCAGTTAAGTCGTCAACCATCACACCACCAAAACGTTAAAGATAACAGTACAACATGCGTCTAACCTTTATGCATCAAACCTAAAAACTGTTTTGGAAATAAATGATTAAAATGGAGAATTAACTGGACTAGGTCGTGTTCGGACGCCGTTTCATTTGCTTGTGTGCTATTGAGTTGGCTGATTGAGACCTTTGCTTGAGGTGAGTTCTTGTAGCCCTATTTTTACTGTTTTTTTGTTGGGGGGAAATGATACTCTAATTGTTTTGATATGTGATTTTTGTTAGCCTTACTATTTTGTAAAGCTGGCGTCTTATACGTGAATTGGACTAGCTATAGACCAACTATTAAACGCAAGGACTATTATTGTATATGTGGTATAGATAGATTTGTGTTAGGCTATAAATACCCCTCACGACTCTCCATGAGGGGTTGGTTGAATCATTGTGTAAACTCCATTCTTATCTTAATAAACACATAGTTCATTCCCTTTCTCTCTCTACTTTCTCTCACTACAACCATGCTTCATCTTTTATGGTTTGATCCACCAAGACCCCCCGAAAAGGTGGTTTTGTAGCGTGTACAATTGGTATCAAGAGCTAACCAGGGGTGTTTTATATTGTGTGTGTTGTTTCGTGGGCTGATGGCTTATCTCAGCTTATCTTCAGCTTATTTTCGTAGGCTTATTGTGGGTTAATAGTCACATTCAGTGTTTTATGTTGTGTGGTTGTGGAAAAATTCAAATTCTTTCATTTTGTCCATCTGTTTCATGTCGATCTAAAAAGGTTTTATGGCTTTTTTGAGGGTGTTTGGTATGCTTAGCTTATTTTGTGGGAAAACAACTTATCAATAAGCTTATGGGTTTCTTTTGTCTTTGCTTATGTTGCCTGTTTTTTCCAGTTCAGTGCTTTTCAATATCAAAAAGTTTTAAACTTGGTCCTTAAACAGGTTTTAGCTTATCTGGGCTTATCAAGTGTTTGGCTGATTTCGTCTTATTATGGTCTTATCTTGGTGTCATATGGTGGATTATTTTTCTGTTAATCTGCTTATGATGAGCTTATGAGTCAAGGTTTTAAGCCAAAAGAGATAACAAGAAAATATAAAAAAAGCTGTCAATAGGAAGAAAAAAACATAGATCCATTTTTTTAGGAAAAACTTGTACAATCTTGTTCTCTTCAAGCAATTTATACATCTTGTAACACCCCCAAATAGGGTCGCAGCAGAATAATGAGTCCGGGAGCGTTACTTCATAGATCAATAGCACAAGATATGAGAACGACCTCTAAAAGAGTAATTTGAAATGCGATACATTGGATTTATTGAAATTATTTAATACAAAGCACAATGGCTTAAATTGTTCAACATTGAAATAACAAGATTTTAGATCATAACAAATATCCCAAGATGTAATGAATCGAAATCTTTTATGCATGACTCCCCAAAAGAGTATCCCCAATGTATCCTTAGCACCTCGTGCTTCATTGACCTGAGAAAACATGCTTTAAAATGTCAACATAAAGTTGGTAAATTCATAGGTTTATGTAAAATGTAATGTAGGACCGCAAGATTTTCCCCGTGATAATGCAACAGATGCAAACATCACAAAAAATGTAATTATGTTTCCCTAAGCTCATGACACTGAAGATCGACATGTATGAATTGTAATATAAATTGCCAACATCGGCCGAGATGATGTTCTAACCCACAACATCCTACAATCCGACATGGTATACGTCCGTTGTTCGGCAAACCGGCACAGTGAGTGCTACTCACCCGAACGGGGATGTCAATCCCAAATAGATCTATTTATAACATTCGCGCTCATACAAAGTAATTGACAGTTCATGATAATGGGCACAGTGGGTTATCGCTACTTAGGCAAACACGTAATCATGATAAAATGTACACTTACGTCCAATTTGTAAAATAATGCATGTTTCTCACCCCAAAAGTTGTAAATCATTGATATAGTAAAACATGGGGCAATGAACTCACCTTAGTGAATAATGTTGATAATATGAATCAAGTGAGTGAATCGACAAGCGAAATCCAAACGTAGCCTAATTAAATGTAGGTCGTATGAGTACAATGTAATGAAATAGTGCACAAAAGTAAAAATAGTGCATATGATTTTATAAACCTTATATCTTTATCGTTTAAACTCTGTTTTCACGTTATTTATATCCATGGCTCCGTATTAAGAAAATATATCAAAATGTTATATTTATAATATATATGCCCCTGATGAACAGTAGTTTTAATTGTTTTTATAAAATTATATAAAACTACTTTTATATAATTAATCGTCGTAACCTTCCAAAAGTCATAACTTACTCATATTTAATCCGTTTCGCTTCTTCTTTACACGTATGGATTCGTATTTGAAAAGTCAAATCAAATTTTATATTTATAATATTGTTTGGTACTGTTATGAATAGTAACAGTAAGAGAAAGTTTATAAAAATACTTTTTATAACTTTAATTATTGAAATCGTATTTTAATTGTATCTCATTCGTTTTAATTCGGGTTTTAGTGATTCCTATGTCCATGTCTTCGTAATTAAAAGATCTATTTATGAAAATTATTTCCCAACAGTATACTATCGTGAACAATAACTTATTTTTATAAATTTACTTTTATAAAAATACTTCTTAACTTAAACTTGTAAATAACGTATCGCCTTCATTTTAAATCCGTTTTTCGAGTTTCTTCCGTCCTTGGATTCCTTATGAAAATTAATATATTTATAAAATATTTATTTTTATATATCAGATCTGTAACAGTAGGCATTTGTATAAAATAAATTTTATAAAATCACTTTTATCCATTTAGATATTGTAACTTAAAAATGTCATATCTCCTTCGTTATTGCTCGGGTTTTCAAGTTTCTTATATGCTTATGATCCTTGTGATAAGTAATAATTGAATAAAATATAAAATGTATACCCTTATACACGAATTCAAACAGTAGGTTATAAAATTAATTAAGGTTTTGTGAGTAATAAAACAAGTTTTATAATTCCTTTTATTTAGAAACTTTGCACCATTCTTTCACCAACTGTTATACCATATTTCTCACATATAATAAGTCTTGTAAATGTCCACAATAGTTGTCCAAATGAAATTCATGTCCTTATGACATTTTTATACATAAACTTGTAAATAAAACTTTCAATACAAACTAAACTTATAAATTAATTTACACTTATATATAATGTTTACTTTTATTTTAAGTATCATTTCACCAACAATAATGTAAAATTTGAATTACATATATCTTTGTAATATTCCATAAATCAAAAAAATGAACCTAGGTGGTGTTTAACATATATAACAAGTATGTACACATAAAATAATGAATGAATGGAAATAAAATACTTAAATTAGACCTTATAGGAGATTAGTAGGATGATGAACACAAGATAGAAACCCTAGCAAGGCTTCCAAATCTAAAACCCTAATCAAGAAAACCCTAAATATGTTTTCTTGATTAATCTTTGTTAAACCCAAATCCAAGTTTGCAATACCCTTGAGTAACCTTAGATATACTTAGAATGAATGCTTGTATGCTTGGAATACTTTGGAATGAAAAATAAAATGAAACCCTAGCCTATAATTTTGAGCCGTGAGTTTCAAGGGTTTTGAGAGAGTTTGCTTGTAAATTTTCTAGTGAATGAGAGAGTGTAGGAGTTTATGAACCTAGGACTTGCTTCTTATAGCAAGTGGTTATGTAGAAAACCTTAAATCAAACCATGGGGTGTTAGTGGTTTCAAGTATAAATGCAAAGAGCTCTCCTCCTCCTAAGACCCTTCCACAGCTGAAAATGGTGTTTAGGGTACATGTGATGTGCCAATTTATAGATACATGGGATGAGGTACTAGTGCATAAGGTTTATAACATGTAAAGGTAAGAGTTAGTGGGTCTTTGCATTTTATTTCTTTGTGTAAACCTCCTAACCAGCCATGAGGCTTATTTGGTTCATAAATAAGTTAAATTTTGTGTATTGGGTATAAATGTGGGTATTGGTTTGAGTATAGATAGGTATAGGTGTTTCCGGGTATGCCCGAATGTAATTTATTGCGAAACGTACGCGTTTTACGTAACCAATAAAAATAAATTATGAAAAGTTATAAATTATACTCTTAATAATCATATAACACTTGTTTGATGTAAACTTTAACTTGTTTGGTGTCCGTTTACGTTGAATGATGATTCTTAGTTTACGCGATTTAACTATACGATTATAATTAAAAGCGAACGCGTAAAAACCCTAAAATAAATAATGAAAATAATTGAGTCAAGAAATGACCTAAAAATGTGAAATGTTACTGTCTCCACCCGTTAGAAGAGCCTTGTCCCCAAGGCTCAAGTTGCAACACTTGATGAAGGTACGAGTTTAGTGAAGAGATGTGGATACTTATTTTGAAATTGGTATTCACGTTCCCATGTGAACTCAGGACCTCTCCTTGAGTTCCATCAAACCTTGACAATTGGGATACGGCTTTGCTTCAACCGTTTGACTTCTCGATCCATGATCTTTACAGGTTCTTCCATAAAACGGAGCTTGTCATCCACATGGAGTCCTTCCAACGAAACGGCTAATGGTTTGTCAAAATAACGTTTCTTCAGGTTGTGTTAGGATTAATGTTTTCTTAACTTGGTACCGACAGTACAAATAGTTAGTACCGACTGTTATACTTAGTACCGACAGTACAAAGTAGTAAGTACTATTAGTTAGTTAGTACCGTTAGTAGATAGTTAGTTAGTACCGTTGAGAAGATATTTAAAAGATATTTTAGAAAAAGATATGTAAGCCTTTTAGAGTTATCCTTAGCATATAAAAGGATCACCTTTGGCATAGTTAGAGACAGAGACGATAATCATATACAATATCATAGTTAGCAATCTGTAATCCTCAAGAACACATTATTAAAGTTGTTATTCAGTTGTTTATTGTTCTTCTTAGTACCTGTGTTAAGATTTCGCATTAACACACAGTATTCATAGTCATTTGTATTTATACATCCTGGCTATCATCCTTTATAGGCTGCAAAGATCCATTCAGTTTAATCAGGACCTTCAAGTGGTATCAGAGCTTTGAGAAACTCTGAATAAGAAGAACAGATACAAGAAGAACAGTTAAAAACCAGTTAGTATCTCCAACCAACTATACTAAAACATGTTCTGAAAACACAAGTATGAGAATCCACCCCCACCACCTCCACAGCAACACAAAAAACACTATATCACAACAAACTCCTCATACAGTCTCACCATCAAGCTGGGGAGGGGGGATGCCTATTCTCAAAAAGGGGATTATGGATTATATGGGCTATGAGATGGAAACCATATTTGGCTCCCCCCCCCCCCCCCCCCCCCCCCCCCCCCCCCCCCCCCCCCCCCCCCCCCCCCCCCCCCACCCCCCCCCCCCCCACCCCCCCCCCCCCCCCCCCCCCCCCCCCCCCCCCCCCCCCCCCCCCCCCCCCCCCCCCCCCCCCCCCCCCCCCCCCCCCCCCCCCCCCCCCCCCCCCCCTTTTTTTTTCCCCCCCCCCCCCCCCCTTACGCTATCAATTTGGGAGGTTATCCAAATGGGAATGGATCTGTGTCAGTCACAACTGATACATCAGGACTACTTAAATTTTGCCTCCTAAAACAGCGAAGAAATCTGGCCAGAGAAGAGAAAGAAACGCTAGGACCACCTTGCTAATGGCCATACCAGAAGATCATTAGCAAATTCCATAAGATGGACTGATAAAAGAAATGTGGAATGCCATCAAATCCAGATTTGGTGGAAATGATGAATCCAAAAAGATGCAGAAGTACATCTTGAAGCAGCAGTTTGAAGGATTCATGTATCCAACACAGATGGTATTCACAAAGGATATGAGAGATTCCAAAGTCTTCAGTAGTTAGAGATTTCATGAGCTGGTGTATATTTTTACTGAAGTATGCAAGTCAGAAATTTCTAAGATCTCTACCTTTGCTTGGTTACAGTTTCCTTAATTATGAGAACCAACCAGGAAAGGACAGTTCGTTTGATGACTTGTACAACTATCTAGAGTCTTTGAAAATGAGTAAAAGGCTCTCCTTGCCCTCTCTTCCAATTGCAAATGTTAGCATTTGTTCTGTAAAATAACACCAGCATACTAATGATGTTAGTTACCGCTTGTGGTGTTTCCAATACTTCTGGTCTTATTCAAAGCATGAACATACATCATCTTTCCTTGCTTGAAAGTCATCAAGTTGTCTCAACTGGATCATGAGGACTTAGACCAGGTTGCTGAATATGACCTTGAAGAAACTGGACTTAATTAAATGGCAAGTAGCAATGATTCTCCATGAGAATGAAGAAGTTCTACCAAGAAGATGGTAGAAAAGTCAGTTCTGATGCAAAAGCACCTGTTGGTTTGATAAACAAAAATAAAGTGGAATGCGACAATGCCACAAAACAGGGCATTTTGCAGAGAGTTGTAGAACAAAGGAAGATAACAGGGGGGGATGGATGGAATCCTGGAAATAAGATGGGAGCAGATCTGGAAAGAAGAAGCGTCTAACGCATTGGTGGACAGTTGATGGAGAATATGTTGTCTGGACAATCATTAGAAGAAGATGAAAACTTTGCTTTCATGGCTAGCAACAGCTCAGGGATCAGACAAATGTAACTTTCCTGTTCAAATGTGTGTAAAGAGATCGTATGCAACCTGTAAAAGAACTACCATGATGCACAAAGAGAGCAACTTAGTTAATGCTAGGTAGAAATAATGGCATATACTCTAGGTCTTAGATAGTGAAGCACCGTTAGTGCCCTCAACAAGGTAACTTTGGTATGAAAAAAATCAAATTTATGAAATAGATTTAGTTTGATAAAACAGATGTTCTAACATACCATAAGAAATTGTTGGCTAAAGCTCAAAAAGAAAAAGATGATTTGGAAGTAATAGTAGACAAATGGAATCATTCTTCAAAAAATCTTGGTAAAATTGTAAATTATCAAATGAGTGCCAGTGATAAATTTGGGCTAGGGTATGGTGATTACAGATATAGTGGGATTTTGAGTTATGAAAATGAAGTTTCACAGAGTGTCTTTAGGTGCAATAAAAGTGATTTTGAAAATCCACCTTTGCATAAAAGGATTGGTAAAACATGTGAAATGCAAGCAGTACCCCCACCCATGACAGGGAATTATTTGCCCTCTGGACCTGATATTGAAATAGATGACTCACAATATACATATGGTCCAAGAAAGTCTCAACCAAGTGAATCTGAATCTCAAACAACTGAACTTGATACCTGTGACTCTAACACTAGTACAGAACCTTCTGAATTAGTGTCTGAACCAGTTGTCAATGAATCATATATAGAAGTTCAACCTAAGGTTTGGTCTGATGCTCCTATCATTGAGGAGTATGAATCAGATAGTGATGATGAGCATGTGTGTGTACAAACTAAAGGACTTGATACACCTAGTTTTGCTAACAAGCAAGTAAAAAAACTCTAGGGAAAAATGTTAAGTATCTGTCTACACATAGTCAAAAAACCTAAGGATAAACAACAAAGAGTTGGGAATAGGTTTACTGAAAGGCTGTTTGTCTTGTGGCAGTTTTAGTCATTTAATAGAGATTGTGATTATATGTAAAATGGCTAAACAAGTTGAAACTAACAAACAAAATATGGACTAAGGTAATGAAGAGGGGAGAGAACCAACTTAGGACAAGTTCTAAAGGGTAAATACAAATAAAATCAATTTTATTTTTTTTTTTTTTTTTTTATCGTTTCCTAGGGCAGTACAAAACAAGAACTGGAAATCATACAGTTACACTGCTAAGCTAGCAGTACTAACAAATTTAGTACTGCTAAGACAAAATGTTAAACCGACAGACAGTTGACTAACTAGCACTGTCTAAAAAGTTAATAACTGTTAAGCCCATTGTGAATGTGTTAGACCAGCAAATGTTTTTCACAAAACTCATTTAACCATCATCAAGGCCTTTCAAAAGAACAACAGTACTAAGAAACAAAATTTTCAAACCAAAAAGTTTATACTGTTAAGGTAAAAGAAGTTAGTACTGTTGAGGGAAAAGGGGACATTGATGTTAAGTCCTCAGCAGGTTGTAAATGGAGAACACCAGGACACTACAATAATATTCTCTCTAAATACAATAGTGGATCTAGCCTTAGATATTATTCAACTTTTAAAGATCCATGGCAGACTCAAGCCCAAACAGGTTGGGTCCCTAAGATGTCTAATCTCTTTTCTTTTAAATGTGCAGGATAATCACAAAGAACTCTAATAGAAATAAAGGCATTATTGAGAGTGGAAGTCCAGGACAGACAGGGGAACAAGGCTTACCTTGCTGACTTTCAATACTTTAATGGTGGCCTGTTGCCTTTGGAGGTGAAAAGGGATATAAGGAAAGGGAAAATAAAAACATGGTAAGTTAGATTTTTGGGATGTAAGCTTCTGAAAGAACATTCAGCATTTCAATCTCTTTTCTGTGTCACAAATGTATGACAAAGAATAAGGTTCTGTTACTGACTCTGAATGATTGTTTTGTCTCTGATTTTAAGTTACTGATGAAAATCAAATATTACTTAAAGTCCCCAGAAAAACAATATGTACAGTTTCAATTTAGATACATTGTTCCTTCAGAGGTTTGGCTTGTTTAATTGAAAGGCTACAACTGATGATCTAACTTATGGCATAGGGAGGTTTGGGTCATGTTTTATTTAAAAACCTAAACATAGATTGTGAGAAACCTTGTCAGAGTTTACCTACAAAGGCTTTTTCTAAATGACCACACTTTTGTGTTCCTGGTCAGAAAGGGAAGCAACACAAAGCTTCTTGTAAGGCCAAGTTAGTTAGCTCTATTAGCCACCCCTATACTCTTCATATGGACTTGTTTGGCCCTACACTGTTAGACGCATTAACCATAAGACCTATTGTTTAGGGTTATCACTGATGATTTAGAAGTTTAGTTGGAGTTTTTCTTAAGAACTAAGGATGAAACTAGTGCATCCTTAGGGACTTTTTAAGCAATAGAGAACCAAATTGAATCAAAAGGTTAAAACTATTAGATTGATAATGGAATTGAATTTTAAAAAACAAGGATATATTGAATTCTGTGGTTAAAAGGGATCAAAGGAAAAAACAATGCCAGAACTCCACAACAAAATGGAGTTGCTGAGTGAAGACAGGACCTTATCTGAGGCAGCAAGGGAACCATGCTTGCAGATTATTTTACTAACCTTTTGGGCTGAAGCAGTTAGTACTGCTTGTTATGTTCTAAAAAAGGTGTATTAGTGACAGCCTATCATAAGTCATTTTGTACTTTTAATTGGTAAGACACCAATTATAGTTATATAAGACTTTTGGGTGCCATGTGACCATCTGAACACCATAGACCACTTGGGCAGTTTGTGGAAAATCTGATTGAGGATTTTTGGTTGGGTATTCTCTACAAGCAAGCTTTTAGAGTATTACCAATTTAGATAAACAAAAGAGTTGAAGAAAAACGTGCACATAAATTTTTAGAGAACAACCCAATGTGCAGGGAAAGGACATCTTTTTTTTTGGACCTTGATTATTTGCTGATTATATGAACTATCATTCTGTTAGATACAGAGAATCACGCTAACTTTTATGCAGGTCAACCAAGAATCTAACTCAAAATCAGGTACAAAAGACAAGATTGATGCAGGGGATTCTGAAAAAGAAGCATGAATCTGCTCACGATGCTTTGAACTGCCAATTATGCATTCCTATTCTTCAAACAAACATTTGCTTCAAAATCAAAATAATAAGATAGGAGGTCAAGAGATGGAAGACCAAGTCTTTTGGTGAGCTTGGCGAGACTCAAAGGCAAGAAAGGAAATGCTAATGAGAGCTACAGGCTCCACGAGAATCTTGAAAGACTGAGAACTTGGTTACTCAAGCAGGAGCTGCTAAGTCTAGCAGTACTAACATTTTTAGTACTGTTAGCACAACAGCTAAAGCTAGCGGTACTAACCTTGTTAATACTGTTAGCATACCAGTTAGTACTGCCAGTACTAATAAGGGACTATCTCTTTCTGACATAACCAATTCCCAAAGAAAGAAGTCTCTGAAAGAACCTCTACATGAGGATATTCCTGAAGATACTACTGATGGTATCTTTACCACCATTCATCGTATGGATGATGAGGGTGCAGAGGCTGACTTCAGCAAATTAGGAAACGTTGTGAATGTTAGTCCTATTCCCACATTCAAGAATTAATCCTCTTATTCCTGTAATACTTATTATAGGAGATCCAACATCAGCAGTAAAACAAGAAGCAAAGTAAATAAAAGTACTTTTTAATGAAGTCATGCTTTTGTTCGATATGTTCAAAAGCAATGGAAAGAAACAATCATAAGGACTTTCATCATTGTTTCTTTGCTTGTTTTCTATCTCAACATGAGCCCAGAGATTTCTTTAAGAAGCTCTTGAAGATGAAAGCTGGGGTTGATGCTATGCAAGAAGAATTGTTGCAGTTTGAGATTCAAAAAGTTTGGATCCTAGTAGATTTGCCTTATGAGAAAAAGGCTATCGGTACAAAGTGGGTGTACCGAAATAAGAAGGATGAAAGAGGAGTGGTTGTCAGGAACAAAGCTAGATTGGTTGCTCAGGGACACAGGCAAGAGGAAGGAATAGACTATGATGAAGTTTTTGCTCCTGTGGCTAGGCTTGAAGCCATAAGGATCTTTTTAGCATTTGCCTCGTATATGGGCTTTATAGTCTATCAGATGGATGTGAAAAGTGCCTTTCTCTATGGCAAGATTGATGAAGAGGTATATGTGTCTCAACCACCAGGTTTCCTAGATCCTAAGTATCCTGAGAAAGTCTACAAAGTGGTTAAAGCTCTGTATGGGTTACATCAAGCTCCCAGAGCATGGTATGCTACTTTATCCACTTTCTTGTTGAAGAATGGATACAGAAGAGGGACAATTGACAAAACTCTCTTCCTAAAGAAGGACAAACATGATATCATTTTAGTTCAAGTCTATGTGGATGATATCATCTTTGGGTCTACAAAGAAGTCTTGGTGTGATGAGTTTGAGGCATTGATGAAGAGTAGATTTCAGATGAGTTCAATGGGAGAGCTCACTTTCTTTCTTGGCCTACAAGTCAAACAGAAACCAAATGGTATATTTATTAGCCAGGATAAGTATGTTGCTGAAATCCTGAAGAAGTTTGACTTTGCAAGTGTTAAGACTGCCAGTACACCAATTGAGACTCAGAAGCCTTTAGTCAAAGATGAGGAAGCCAGTGATGTTGATGTCCATCTCTATAGGTCAATGATTGGCTCCTTAATGTATGTGACTGCTTCTAGGCCTGACATTATGTTTGCAGTCTGTGCTTGTTCTAGGTTTCAAGTCACTCCAAAGACCTCTCATTTAAGTGCTGTCAAAAGAATTTTTAGGTACCTAAAGGGCAAACCCAAACTGGGCCTTTGGTATCCTAGAGAGTCTTCATTTGACTTGGAATCCTACTCAGATAGTGATTATGCTGGAGCAAATCTTGACAGGAAATCCACAACAGGAGGTTGTCAATTTCTTGGCAGGAGACTCATTACTTGGCAATGCAAAAAGCAAACCATTGTGGCCACTTCTACTACAGAAGCCGAATATGTTGCTGCTGCAAGCTGCTGTGGGCAAGTTTTATGGATTCAAAATCAAATGTTAGACTATGGGTTCAACTTCATGAACACAAAAATCTACATTGATAATGAAAGCACCATTTGCATTGTAAAGAATCCAGTATATCATTCGAAGACAAAGCATATTGCTATTAGGCACCACTTCATACGAGATGCTTATGAGAAGAAACTCATACAGGTGCTTAAGATCCACACTAATGACAATGTAGTTGATCTACTAACCAAGGCATTTGATGTTAGCAGATTTCAGTTCTTGGTTGTTTCAATTGGGATGATAAATCCATAAGCTACATTGGTTAAAGGGAGGCAATATGAAGTATTGTCTATAAAACCTCTCATCTCCTGAACATATCATCTCTCACACACACATCTAGTTATGAGCACTACTCAACGTGAACTAAACCCTTATGCTCCACCTTTCTACCCATCAAGATTCAATCACCATCATGCAAGCATAGCTAACCGTACCAACAAGTGGTCCCTACACTTTCCGGTAGCAACTGGACCAAGAAACTGTGTTGTACCTAATCGTAAACCTAAGGACAAACCACGTTTTAACGAGGGTGCAAAAAGGTTGTTTATTAAGAAACAACATCATCGTGAGATAATATTGAAGTTGGATCCTAGTGATCATGTTTCGACTTCTGTTATGATTCGTAACATACCCAATAACTACACGAGGGAATTGCTTGTGAAGTTTCTTGAGGATCATTGTAAGACACAAAATGAAATGGTGGAAAATGATGGAAAATCTGCTTTTGATTTTGTGTATCTACCCATTGATTTTAAGCATTGTCTGAATGTCGGGTATACGTTTGTGAACTTTACGACTTCTGAAGCAGTTTGGAAATCTCATGTTTGCATTACCAGAAAGAGTTGGCCGTTGTTCAAGAGTAAGAAGATTGCTCAAGTTGTTCGTGCTTGGATTCAGAGTGTGGTTCAACCCACCAAGAGACGTGTCTATGTCATGTTTGACAACAAAGGGGATGCGTAACAATGGAGCGATGTGTGCCAGGTAAATTGGTGAGTATGGTTATTGTTGATGGAAGTATGCATCTCAAGCAAACAATTTCAGATTAGAGATTTAGTATGTTTTTAAACAATCCCTAGAAGTAAGTACTACTATTAGTAGAAATATTAGCAACTAGTTAGTGTTGTATAGTTGTATAGTTTGTATAAAATTTTTAGTGTATGGATACCTATTGACTAGAAGTGATGCTTGTCAAATGCTTTAAGAAGATTTAGAGAGTCACTGAGAAGAGTTACTGATGGTGCTGAAGCATTCCTGATACTTACATTGTTCACTCTTTGTTTGGACAAAGTGTAAGTCCTGTGTTCGACCACATTCGTTGAACAGTTTTGACGTCTGCTAAGTCGCAAAACAATCAACAATGTTAGTGCACAAAACTGGGCAAGAGTATCTTGCAAGGTTATGTACCTATCTCTATTGAGAGCATCAATCCGAACTGATCTTATTTTTGATGATGCTGATGGGATAGACTCATTACCAAATCAAGCTATCTTTAATGCTATTCAGCTTATGGGATATGAAGGGGATTTAACTGTGTTAACATTTAATAAGCTTTGTTCACACACAATGAGCTTTTTTTATTTCACACACAATATCATGTATTAAGTTTCCAAAAGTACCACTTAGATCCCATTCCTACAAATAATGCCACAGCTGTAATTTGTTTAACAATAATCAAAAGATATTTTTCCAAATTAATCTTTGATGGTATGCTTAGACATCTAGAGGCAAAGAAGAAGTTTGTAATGTATCCTCGTTTATTTCTATATTTTTAGATAGACAATTAGCTAATATATGTACCTTTAGAGTTAACACTTTCCTATAAAATAGTTTAACTAGTAAAGTTTTTTCTTTTATGATTAAGATGGCAAACATTTCCTCAGAGCAAAGTTACACCTTTGTTTGATACTATGTTGGTCCCAAAACCAACTCAGGTTGATGGTGCTATCTTTTAAAATATTTCTAATTTACACAGAAAGACTGATCTGTTTGAACAACTATCACCACTTTCCCATCCCCACTGGTGAAAACCCAAATGAGTCACTGCCTGACTCATATTTTGCTCAACCAAGTGAGGTACCATTTGAGCAACAACTAGACCCTTCCCCTAGACCTTCACCCAGACCTTCACCCACTCCTATTGTTCCTGATTTAATCCCAGAACCTACTGGTGAGAATCTTGGAGATCATTCATCCAATGATACATCCCTTTCAGGGAATGAGGATGAAATGACTCTCCAAAATGTCTATGATCTGTGTATCTCTTTATGTCAACAGGTTTCAGATCAAGCCAAGGAAATCCAACTCTTGAAGGCTAAGATCACAAAGCTCAAGAAGCAAGCTAATCCTGTCATCAAACATCATAGAGCATATATGAAGAGTGTCTCATTGCATCAAAGATTCCCAAGGAACAGCTACTCAAAGAAACATAGGGTGCACAAAGAGTCTGTATCCAAACAAGGGAGGAAGAAAGCAAAAGGAGAATCAACAGTTAAAAAAGATCCTCTGTTTGATGAAATGCCTGAAGATAAAATTGATCACATGGAAACGGAAAATGCTCAAAGTGAAGGGAGGACTAGAGAAAAGGTGGATGAAGACAATGAGTTTGATGAAGATAGACTTAGTACTGAAGATGAAGTTAGTACTGACAAGGAAAGGAAGTAGTACCCGTCTTGAAAAAGTATACCACGACTTTGAGAAAGTTAGTACTGACAAACCAATAGTTAGTACTGACGGATCCAAAGTTAGTACTGATGAACAAGTTGAAGGTACTGAAGAGATCTTTGAAGGTACTGAAGAGCAAAGAGAAGGTACTGAAGAGAAAGTTAGTACTAAAGAGCAAATAGATGGTACTGAAGATCAACCTAAGGAAGAAATTGCTACTAAAGCCTCTCAAACATCCACTCAAACACCCACTTCTATGATATTTGGTGATGATGAAACAATAGCTACACTTCTCATCAACATGAGTAAAGCCAAAGCTGCTTCTAAAGAAAAAGAGAAAGGTGTAAAAAATTGAAGGATGTTTAAGAAAATTGATAGACCTAGGCCTACTTCTTTCTACAAAGATCACTTCTCACATTAAAGCTCTTCCAAGATTGATCCTAAAGACAAAGAAAAGAAAATTGAAGATGAAGAATGAATCTGAAAGTGAAGATGATGATATTCCTCAAGCTGTGAAGAAATTTAAGCAGCTTGAAAGTGATGAAGAGTTGGCAAGGAAAGTTCAAGAAGAATGGGAAGCTGAAGAGGAGAGAAACAGAGTAGCTGAAGAACAAGCTGTAAATGAAGCTCTTATAAAAGACTTTGAGGAAATAAAGGCAAGAGTTGAGGCATGACAGAAATACTGCTGAGAATTTCAAGAGAAAGAAAGAAGCAGTGCACAATAGAAGAAAGAGCAAATTTCTTTCTTCATGATACACTTGCTGCTCAGCGCAGAAAATTCCTTGCTATACAAAGATCAAGGCAATAAGAAACAAACCTCCAACCAAGAAACATTAAGAATCAGATGATGACTACTTAAAGCATGTGGGGAACTTCCAACGAATCTGAGTTGAAAAATAAGAAGTTGAAGAATACAAGCAATGTATGAAAAGATAACAAGGTAGATGAAGATTTCATTGCTATTATGGTGTGAAGATGATAAACTGATAACAAAAATGAATAAGAAAGATTCCTCCAAAGAAGAAGAGATCAAGAAGGAATCTAAAGTTGAAGTCAAGGAAGAGGATAAAGGAGAAGAGGATACAAGAAAGAGAAAGCACGGTACAAGGAGAAAAATGAAGTCAAAGAAAAAGAAGATTCAAACAAGATACTTCTCAAGATGACCCATCTGACACTGGGAGAATAGAAATGATGAGTCTGAGATAGTGCTTGAACAATAGCTCCAGATGAGGACAAAGGAAGAGACATGAATATTCTTGACCAAAAGTTTCCAATCATTGACTGGAAGACTGAGAATCATGCTCTAAACACAGTTTGATACTGTTAACAGATCAGAAGAGATTAATATGAATGTGGTAACAAGAAGTAATGGTCAAAAGAGAAGCTTCAGTACATTGATGAGAGTGCTTTCATGTTTGACATAAAAAAAAAGAAGACTTAGATGCTATATATAAACTTTGTGATGGACATATACCAATGACAAAGATTCTCTGAAGTGTTTTGATAAAGTACTGTTGGTGGAGATTTTGATAGTCATAATTGTCAAGTCCCAGATGACAAGATGAGTTTTGGAACTCACAGCATGAATGGAAAAGTAAGTCCAGCATTGGAAGCAGCATATTTCCTCAGCAGGTTACACACTTTGATGAGCTAGAAGAAGGTTTAGTCGATCACCATGCTAATAGAGATGAAAAGTATCCATTAAATAAGGAAATAGAGTGCAAATGCTAAAGCTAAAATTGAATCTGAGAGAAAGTACTATGGCATTTGGAATTGATACGATTAATCAAGAAATGTAGCTTGCTGATTATTAGGAAATCCAAATACTAAGACTGATTGAAGTGAGAAGGATTGAGTGTTATGGGAACTAACCACCAATCACAACAAATGTATATCAATTCACCATGGCTTAACAGCAAAGAATTGACCTAGTCCACAAGCAAACGGCTTGAGTAAATACTTTCTCAAATGCCGTTTATGGTTTACATTTACCAAAAATTTTAGGGTCTCAACTCACCTAGCATCTTTGTGAAGAGTTGCATAGTCCAAGATCAAACCGTATCTGGTAAAGACTAATCAAATCTTGTTGATTAAGCTGATAGTGTTCTAAAAAAACGATATGTTTTTATCACTGCACCATGTTATGACAATGAACATTGGCTATTCAACATAAACGGTATTTGAGTAAAAGACAAAATCAAATCCGTTGATGGTTGACAGTTTACCAAAACTGTATGGTAATTAACTCACCGATATTCTTAGATGAAGAGATTATCTATCCCAGAGCAATGGCTACTGTAAATTAACATCAAATAGGGGGGGGGGGGGGGGGGTGATAAATTAGGTTTTGTAGAGTCAAAAAAATGTGAGTAGGATGGTTATTTGTATGTTGTATTTTATATTAGTTGGCTGGCCGTTAATGCTGGTATTGCCAAAACTACAAAGGCCAACTTAGTTGCATTGTAGGTACAAAGATGTTGCTGAGTAGCTGAAAAGATGTTGTTGAATTGCTGAAAAGACAAGAATGCTGCTAAAGAAGGATAGAGTGTACAAGATTAAGAAATGATAAAGAATGTTTGGATACATCCTCTGTGCGTTAAAAGAAGCTTAAAGAACCATCAAGTTCTTAAAGGATTGAAGAAACATGAAGTTAAAATAGATTAACATTCATGTTTAAAGGAGGATTGTTAGGATTAATGTTTTCTTAACTTCGTACCCATGACAGTACAAATAGTTAGTAGACCAAGAAAGTTATACTTAGTATATCGACATACAAAAGTATTAAGTACTGTTAGTTTAGTATATTTACTGTTAGTAGAAAGTTAGTTAGTAGCGTACGTTTGATAAATATTTAAAGATATTTATGAGGATAATATATAAAAAGATATGGTAGAGCCTTTAGTATCCTTGTCATATAAAAGGAACCTCAGGCATAGTTAGACAACAAGAGTTCTACACAAGATTAACAGAACATATATCCATAATATAGCCATCTAGTAAAAAAAAAAGACCTCATGAACACTTTAATAAAGTTTGTTATTCAGTTGTTCATGAAATGTTCTTCTAGTACCTGTGTTAAGATTCCCGCATAACACATAGTTATTCATAAGTAATTGATTCTACATAGTCCGTAAGTGTATGTTTATAACATCTTTGGCTATCAATCCTTTATAAAGGCTGCAAAGAATTTATTGAGGTGTAATGTGAGAGTATGCTAAGGGTGTTGTTAAACACAATCAATTATACTAGACCATTCAAAAGATCATGATCATACCAAACTAAGCGATGTTTTGTATTGTGTGTAGCTTATATTCATTATCATAACATCACTGAGTAGTCATGAGAGATTTAGCCTCTCGTGGCTAAGGAGTTCATAACATAACTTGATTTGAATAACATACTTCATTCCTTTTATTAAACAAGTATGATTTCTTCGCGTTCTGAATGTTGATCATGAATCCTCCAAGTGATATGGAGTTTATATGCAATGGAGAATGAGTATAGGTGGAAATGGATATTATGGTGTTTGTAAGTATGAGATTGATTATTGGATGATTGCAATGTGTGAAATTCGTTCTCTATTTATAAAGGTCTTAAGTGAGGGGTGAAAGTGTCTGACCACAGAAGGATTCTGGCGTGCGTACTTGGTGGTCTTCTAATCGAGGAATTAAATGTTTTAGTGACAAGTGCGGCGCACAAATGAATCTATAGCCCGTACATAGGGTATTAATGCAAATATATTACTAATCTTCACATCTATCATATATACTTTTATTCCAATCTCTAATCTAGAAAGTATATCTATACGCATCTCTAGGTAATCACACGTGATGACACTGATTACTAAGTCTTTAATTCCATTGACTTGAGGATAAGTGTGGCGTACAAAGGATAAGTGTGGCGCACATTTGCACTTTTGAGCTTGATTCTTTATCTTTTCTTGTATATAGTGTTTCCGAAGTGTATAAGTACTCGATCTTTGTTGCGTTTGAGCTCGGGATATCTTTCAAGTGAACCTGCACATATTTTATGCTTATTAAGTATTGAAAGTTCACGAGAAATATTAAATAAATACGAATAACATCCAAACCGAAAACACGTATAATATGTGCGTTATCCAAATTACTCCAACTTAGCAGTTGCTTTTCCTCCCTCAGCACTCAAAGCGAGAAAATCAAAAATAATTTATCGAAAGTGGAAAAATTTAGATTTTATTACAAGTGTTTACGAGGTTTAGATAACTTTTCAGGCATATTGACATATTAACTATAGCACGTCACATAGGTAGCATTGTTTGATTTAGAATCACATTATGTTTCCCTCAGATAGGTTTAAATTTTTTTTTGAAGACACTCAATTTGCACGATCATAATCGTAGACAGCTACCCAAGGCTTGTAACTTGACACATAACCTGACCGAATGGCAGAACTTGATACTAAAGCAGGAGCATATACTAATCTCATAGTTTCGGAACTTAATCCTTATTTCCTTATGCACTTCTGTATATATATATCTATATATAATATATATAAATATATATATATAATATATTTATGTAAGATCACATTATAATATAATGTTTGTGAGTTTGTGGGTTCAACTAAGGCCTTGCCAAAAAAAACAGAACGTTCATCTTTAACTTAAACTTCTTACTTAGGATTCGAGCAACTTGTCACTAAAGGGAGTGTTTATAAGAACAAAGACTTAGTGTGCGGGATTCATACCATATGATTAATCAGGCTTCGTCTAGAAAATAATCTCAAGCACAAAGTTCTAGAGCTCTAAATTACCAACTCACTTCAAAATAATTATCAACCAAAATCATTGTTTTAAAAGTTAAAATGCAGAAAAGAGAGAACAACCACATATACACCCTCCATAACAGCGAGTAATAGGATACATATTTCCTAAATAAAGCAATCCATTAACTCAAGGACAAGCTCAGCATCACCATCTTAGCTTAGCGTCTATCCACACAACGGCTTGGTACCCGAAAATTCTAGAAGGCGTTTATAAGTTCTCACAGTTTTGTGTGGGTTTGATTTTGGTGCGAGCTAAAATGTCTTATCCCGGTGATTGCCTAACTAAGAGCATTTTTTTAATTTTGAAAGCAATATAATAATTAGTTAAGATTTTTTGTTTTTGAAAGTATCAGTTGGTAAAAAAACTAGCAGGGCAAAAAATGGAGGGATATGATTAATTTTTCCTATTTGGCTCCCCTCCACACTTAAGTTGAATATTGCCCTCAATGTGATAATTGATAATAGAGATAAAATAAGAGGTGAAAAATAAGAGAATGGTTACTAATCCCCGAGCATAGAGATATATAGCTGCGAGAGAGCTATCCTTGAGCAGACTTCATAATTTTCCAAATCTTTAAGCTATATTACCTGCATAAAAGTAAACACACAAAAGCACACAAAAAGAAATATTTTTTGTTATTTTTTTTAGAAAATAAATAAAGGATATGAGCGAAAGAATGGAGGAGAGACTCCTCCACACTTAAGTGAAACACGGGTTGCCTCCCAAGAAGCGCTTAATTCTTAAGAGAGTCGTTAGCTAGACTCGAACCTGGTGAGTCATTCTTTGGGAAATAAGGGAGTAATTGCTTCCCTATTGTTTGGGTCCATTATAATCTCTTATACTTCAATGATTAGTGTGAGCGAGATGGCCATTAACAAGAAATGTTTTTCCATCCTTTCCATAGAATTTAACGTACTCGGATGGATATTAATGTTTTACTGCGTATGGACCTAGCCAACGAGATCTGAGTTTCGATTGATTGAATTTATACTTGGAGTGAAAGAGCAGAACCTTTTTTCCACGTTTGAATTCGTTTTCTCATCTTAGTTTCCATCGAGTAGCCAGACTTTGGTTCTGCTTTTTATACTCGAGAGTTTGCATAGGCATGATGTCTAAGTTTATCTAATTTGTGTAACAAAACATTCTTTTTCACCAGCACGATCAGATACTGGATTGCAATCTCAGAGTCCCAGTATGCCACGGTTTTAATTTCAAATGGATAGTTGAAGTTCTTTCTATATTGAGTTTTATAAAGTTGGTACCAGGTAGGTGTTTTGTAAGCATGCGAAAGCCACAGGAGCTCACAAGTTTTCTTGACCAATAGCAGAATTGACTTTAATCAGTCTTTTCATAGAGAATTCTTGTTAGAGCTATGTTACGTGTTTTCAACTGACCACTAGTTGAGGGTGATATGAGGTAGAGAAATGGTTTTTAACAATCCTCCATATCTTATTCATAGTTTTTTCCTTATTTTGTTGCAGAAGTGAGAACCGTTGGGACGCTGATTATAGCTTTGGGCATGTCGAAATGGCAGAAAATAGTTTCTTTAAAAATGATAACAACATCGAGCATCATGTGGTTGTAAAGCTTGAGCTTCGGCCCATTAGATACTTAATCACCAACTACAAGATTAATTTCAATATTTAACGATTTTTGGGAAAAGGTCCCATAAAGTCAAACCTTATATACAGAAATTTCACATACTTTGATATGTATGTTTTAAAGGGGCCCCCGCCCCACATCTCATCACGTTTTGAATGATTTCCACATTTTTTTGGGCAAGCTGTCGCAAGTGTGATAATTAGAGAATGAGCGTCTTTATATTGTCGATACCAGTCAAATTCCTGATTTAAGACTTTTTAGCGCGTATACCATTTGGTCCATAGTTGCACACACGATTTGGTCGTGGTGACATTGAACTATATATTGTTTGTGTTCTGGGTCCTGATACACAAGCGTCTGATCATTTCCGTCAAAACAAACTTTGAAGAAGGTAAGGTTCCTCCCAAATGTAATGTTTTGAGTAAATAAGAATTTTTTTCTTTGTTGATACAGTCATCCGCGTTTTTGGAGTAAGTATATTAGCTACCAAGTTAGTTTGCACAATATGCAACCACAGGTTTAATCTTTTGTTAATTCATAAGAGGTCTCTCTAGAAAGTTTATCATCTACTTCAACGTGGTCATCACTTGACTCGTCTTTTCGATTCAGGACAAGGTGTCTACTGCACATTTCCTGTCCTTTTCTATCCTTGATTTCTATGTCGAAATCGTTGTAAGAGGTAAAATCCAACGAATAAGACATGGTTTAGCATCTTGGTTTCTTGTATAAATCTTAGAGAGCTGAATGGATCCGTATGAACGATAGTTTTTGACTAGAATACTCCAAATATGGAAGTCTAAATTTGTCGAATGCAAAAAACTATACCCTAAAGTTCTTTTTCGTACGTGTATTTTTGTTGAGGCGAAAGGTTAGAGTTTTACATGTCGAAGTAGATGCGTGGGAAAGTTTTTTACAATCTTTTGACTATGAGAGAAGCTCAACTGCAAAAATCACTTGCCTCACACATGAAGTTCAAACGAAGATTCTCAGTTTGAGCTTACAACATAGAGCACAGTGAGGTTTCTCGTTCAATAATTCGAATGTTTTTGACATTTCATCATCGAATCAAAATGGTGTATCTTTTTCAAAGCATCTTAGTTAGAGGTCGGAGCAATTTTAGTGAGAAATTTTTAATGAAACCGTCAGTAAAAACTCTGCATTGTCGAGAATATTCTTAACACCTTTTTGATATTAGTAGGGGGTGGAAGTTTTGAGATTACGTTGATTTTTGCTTTGTCAACTTCAAGTCCTGCGCTAGACACCTTCTGTCCAAGCATAATTCCTTCTTTGACCATAAAGCGACATTTTTCCCAATTAAGGACAAGATGAGAATCTTTACAAAGCTGGAGCATTTTATCGAGATTGTTTAGGCATTTGTCGAAAGAGTTTCCAAAGACGGAAAAATTGTCCATGAATACTTCGATGGATTCTTCGATCATGTCATGAAAGATTTCCAACATGCATCTTTGGAATGTAGTTGGGGCATTGCATAGCCCGAAAGGCATTCGCCTATAAGCGTATGTTCCGAAGGGACATGTGAATGTTGTGTTTTATTGATCTGTAGGATCGATAGGAATTTGAAAATATCCAGAAAAACCATTGAGAGAACAGAAATAGTTTAAATTCCTTGCGAGACTTTCTAACATTTGATCCATAAACGGCAAAAGGAAATGATCTTTTGCGGTTGCTTCATTGAGTTTACGATAATCGATGCATACTCGCCAACCCGTAATGGTTCTTGTTGGAACAAGTTCATCATTTTTGTTGGTGACAGGGGGAGGGGGGGGGGGGTAAGGGGGGGGTGAGGTAGGTGTGTTGTTAATAAGTTTTTTGGTATGGACTGTAATGACCACTTTTCCTTGGTACACATTAGAAAGTTGACACACAGGACGAGATCCGCGAGTGTGAGAGCGGGATAAGAGTGGTAAAAATAATGCGGTTTTCCATTAAGATCTAGTTGTACATGATGAAAGTGTGAGAGGGGTTATACGTGTAGAGAGAGGGGGGGGGATGGTGTGGAGGGGGAGAAGGAGGGGAGGTGGTATAGTGTGTATGATGAATTTGAGGAGGGGGGTAGTTGTTGTATTGTAAATTGGGAAGGATGGGAATTATTTGGATTGAAGTTTGTGTTGTTGAATTGTTTTGGGTGGTTTGGTGTATTAGTTTTGTTTGTTATATGGTTTTTGTTGGGGTAGTATAGTTGAGTTTAATATGGTGATTTGGGGTTGGTATTGTGAAGTAGTATATGGGTGTGTGGTGGTGGTGTGTTTAGGGGGGTGGGTTGTTTTGTGTGGGGGGGGGGTGTGGGGGGTTGGGGGGGGGGGTGGGAAATTTGGGTTAGGGTTAGGGGTGTTTTGGGGGGGGGGTGGGGGTTGAGGTGTTAGTTTGGATAAAGGGGGTGTTTAGGTGATGGTGTAGGGGTAGGATGGGGGGGGTGAGGGGGTGTTGGGGAGGGGGTGAGGGGGTATGGGGGGGGGGGGGGGGGGTGGGGGGAGGAGTGGGAGGAGGGTGGGTAAAAAAAAAAAAAAAAAAATAAAAAATAAACAAATTAAAAAAAAAAAAAAAAAAAAAAAAAATAAATAAAATAAAAAAAAAAAATGAAAGTATTATTTTAAGACACGAATAGTGTTCTATCGCCTCGGATTAGATTCGAGAAAATTTCATTGGCATTCCATTGCCATGAATTCCATAAATGTTGGAGAAGATTTCTTCTCAAGAAGGGTTCATTCGCTGGGAATGGAGAATTTTGCTTCCTTCTCTTAAAAGTTCGTTGAATCGTTCTTCTAAATTTCATCGATAACATCGATAACTCAAATACATGTATCAATCGATATGATGTAAGAGTTTTTTCATCGCAGAATGCGATAATAAAAGTATCATTCTGTCAGGTCCTAACCCAAGATTAGAGTTGTTTTCCTGGTTTAAACGACGAAATAACTCAATCAGCAGGTGTGAAAGAAAGGTCAATCACAAAGATGAGGGAAACTTGTGTTATTCTTTCTTCCATATCGCGGAATAAATATCGAAAATCAAACAGGAAAAGTGATTTAACCTAACTTCAATGACATATTCTCACTATTCCAACAGGGTAATGGAAAGATCTGTCGGCTAATCATAGCGCTCATTTTGGGATAGGTTATAGAGTTGATCGAGAGATAAGTTTCGGCTATAAAGTAATACAGGCATAAAGGTTTAATGCTAGCACGCAAGTTCGTCGCCAAAAGGCATTGCAGGAGAAGTTTGTTAAATACATGGAATAAGTTAACTTCCTAGGTCTTCCGAGTTTTGGTGACTTATTTTGATCATCGTTGAACTTTCATCGTTTTAGGAAAGCGACAGAAATTGTGTTCGAATTATGTTTGTTTGATGTATATGAAATGGAGGTGTGGCGGGTGGGGGAGGGGGGGGAGGAGGTTTTGTTTGTTATGATTGTTTGTAGGGGGTGGGTTTTAAGGATGGGGGGAGTTGGGGGAGGGGGTGGGTTGTGTTTGGAGATGAGTTTTGGTATAGTTGTGTATGTTCTGGGTAGGGGTGGGTATGGGGGGGTGGGTGGGTGTTGGTGGTGTTGGGGGGGGTGGGGGTGGGAGGTATGAAGGGGTGGGGGGAATGGGGAAATGTAGTATGTAATATTAATTTTTATTTAAATTTCACTTGTTGCTTAGAGAAGTTCTTTGAGTATTGTTCCATAGTTAGGAACATTCTGGCATATGAGACGTCGACAAGAGTACATTGAGTGTTGGATTCGAACGCTCGATCAGTGTCAAGAATTTTCCTGTATGGGCCTGCTCATTTTTTTCTTTTCTAAGCGTTGAGGATATGGAAATTTTATTGTTTGTATGGCTTCGGAAACGTGTGTCTTTACTGGTTTTGTGGGTGAGGTTTTGGTTGTGTGTAGGTTCATTCGTCCTTCATCATCGCTATCAAAGTTATAGGAGTTTTCGGATTTGACCTTGTGATTGTGCGGGTTATCCGCGTGGACGTAATAGGATTTATACCACTTCTAGTGAATACGGCATTTCACTAATTGCTCTGTAACGAGCCGTTAGCGATGGTTGGTACAGCTTTAGAGTTTGCTACGCTTCGGGGGTTTGGTTGAGTGTTGCTTGGAAGAGATCCAGAAGGTCGACCAGATTGCTTGTCAGCGAGTTTGTCAAAATTAGTTTCAAGGTTTTGAATGAAAGCTTGATGATTTTTAGCTATTGTCTCAAGTGAGGTTTTAGAGGTCCAATGAATGTTGTCTTGACAAAAGCGTAGGTGATTGTTAATGATTCATAAATCGTTGAACGTTTTTGAATGATCTTAAGGTTTATCATCGTTGTTGGATCGGTAAGTTGTCTCGGTGTAATCAATTCGTCTGCTTGAACCCAATTTTCACGATTTTATTCTCGGTCGCGGTAATCATTGTAAAAACGGAGTCTTAACAGAAAAGTTGCATGAATTTTAGCCTCTCTTGCATTGAGACATAGGCATGTCCTCATCGTCAAGATCGTGAGGTTGTTTTAGACTCGAGATTGGGAAGGGTTTTTGTTTTTTTTGTGTTTTTCTTTTTTTTTATTTTTTATACTGGAGCATCAATTTTAATTGTCATGAGGCATCCTTCGGCCATATTTTGGTAGTATCTGAATTTTATATTTTGCTAACTCTCATCGCGCAAGCAACGGTTATCTTTAAGAGATGATTTTGTTTTTGATTTTAAGCCCAATCGAGCTTAAGAAACTTTATCTTAAGAAGAACTGATAGCTTGATTTGGTGTTTTATAAGAAAAAATATGCCACCCATGTGTGGTATTTAAAAACTTCTGGTATTGTCGTCTTAGACCATGAAAGAAGAGAATTTGAAAATAATTATTTTGCGTTAGAAAGGTAGTGAACCAATGCAGTTTCGAGCATTTCTTCATACGAAGCCAAGCATCGTTAGAGATTCGTTTTTCATTTTGGTGAAAAAGGCGACGGAATCTCCGAGTTGTTGATAAAAAGAGCTAGGGTAGAGAGTAATCAGCTAATGAAATTGGTTTGAAGTTACATCCTAATAAATAAAAAGTTTCAATAGTGCTGCTGGATATCGTCATCATCGACATGAGATTTTTGCCAGTCTCTGGTGCAGTGAATAGGAAAACAAATAAAACACACGGAGAGGGTCTTTTTTTAATATGTATCATTATTAGGTAGTCTCGTATTAAGACATAAATCGCTAGACTTTCAAACCGGATTCCTATGAATGTGTTTTATGAGAATCAGTTTTGGTTCTGCCATCAAATTGTTTCCTTTGATAAATTAAAAGTCAAAAAATGAATGACATTGAGAAGAAAATCTAAAAAAAGATAAAAAAAAAAAAAAAAAATAAAAGAAATTAGCCGGACGTATAAAAAAGAGAAGAAATAAGAAAAAAAAATTAATATGATAAAAAAACTAACTACAATGAGAGTTCAATGTGGTTACCTTTAATAGAAAATATTTTGTTTGCGGTTCAGGAATATGATTGCGGAACCGAGTCGGAGCGACAACTACCGGTCGGGCAGCCCACAATGGGTTCATCATCCGATTGGATCGTAATTTCGAAAGAATAGATCAAAAAGTGACGGAATGTAATTGATTGTCGAGAATTGACGGATAGAAAATTCTGGGTTATGAGGTGGATTGTTTGCTTTGATCGTATGGAACTCTCTGTATTCGTCGACGAAGTCTCGATCAGAGGTACGTTCCGGTCGGAGTAAAGTTCAACAAGTCGCGAATTTGGAAGCACGTGTATGCATCCAAAGGAAGAAATTTGTTTGGGTCAAGTTTGCCGAAAAACTGTACAGTGGATTTTTTGAAAAAAGAGGGGAGTTAAAGTAATTTTTTCCAAGTTGACTATAAAGAATAGCTTGATAAAATCTCGGACAACGTGCGCCAAAAACTTGATGTTTTCAAAAACTTAAATTTATACTGACTAGAAAAAACGCAATTTATTAATAGGGAAACACACTGGAAATAAGTATAAACCACGGTAGAATTATACAATCTTTTAGGTAAGACCCAAGGCATTTCCACAGGGATTTGATAGTAATTCACATAATCATGAAAGGAGATAGACTTTAACAATATATAAATAACTTTTACCAGTGATAATAAAGATGACTCACAGATAGGTTGAAAATAATTCATAAGTGTAAAAATGATTAAGACCCTCGAAAGATGGAAGATTTAACTTATAAAAAGGGTTCTCGCAGAAAACTTTTATCACGAAATAATCTTAAATTAACTCAAGACTTATAATTATGTAGAGACTAGACCAAATGTGTCACCCAAATACGTTAATATCATATTAAATTAAAAGCTTATTTTGCTATTCAATTTACTAAATTGGGATTTCTCAAACACAGAACGAAAAAATCACAAAAAAGACAAATCTTTTAGAACCACATAGATCATAACGGTCTTTCTAGCTATAAATAAGCCGATATGATTATATAATCTAAGTTGATAAGCGAAAAACGAAAGATAAGGATAAAATGAGGAATTGCAACATAAGCTTAGAGATTAAAGAGATCATGATCATACAAACACTTATTCATTATCATAACATCACCGAGTAGTCATGAGAGATTTAGCCTCTCATGGCTAAGGAGTTCATGATATGATTTGTAACTTATTATTTGTGGTGGCATGGCATGGAACAATTTAAGTTCAAAGGAAATCTTAAGTTAAGGGGAAGATTAGAATCTTTTTGTTTCATTCAAGGAAGATCAGATTTGAAGATGTACAAGATGTTCAAGTGCTTAAGTTGAAGACAAAGCTTATTATTCAATAGAGGAATATTGCTGAAGATTAAGCTACTATGGATCATCTTTGAATCAGTTTACTGTTTGTTTTGTCATCATCAAATAGGGGAAGATTGTTGGGATTTATTGATTTGATGATACAAAAGAATGAAACAAGAATGATACAAACGGATTACAAAAGGGTCTAATTCGACAATATGGAATTCTAGAAGATGGAGGATTCTAGAAGACTTGCTTAAAAAGATAAATATCAAGATTAGGAAAGATTTAGTTTCCTAATACAATTAGATTTCCTTTGTAAGTCTAGATGGACTATATATATAAAGAGATCCCTAGACATTGTTTGTATGTGTTTTAAGGTGTTTTAATCATGTTTTAGGAAAACACCAACGATCTCACCACTTGAGATCGCTTTAGCCCTAAGATCAAAGGTGTCTTTGATCCCTGTTATAGTTAGGTAACACGTTCTATCATGATCAAATAGAATTGGGGCTTGTATGAATGTAAAACCTTGTAAATAACATTGTTCTTTGTTTAAATTCCGCTGCGCATCAACAAAGTTTGTTATTATAGATCCTAGATGAGTTCTAAACAATCTTCACAATTGGTATCAGAGCCAAGTGTCTCATGATCTAGGATCTACAAGGTTTTACAATCGAAGAAAGAAGATTTTGTATTCAAAGAAACCTAAAAAATTTGATTTTGGTTTTTATTTTCGTCACTTTACAGCTGTGGTAAAAGGGGATATCTCATTCGTTAACCGTTGGATCTTAACGAAATTATTATTGAAGGTTCTTTACTCATAAAGGCATATTCTCACCGGAGGGATCTTTAATCTGAGCTTTTAATTGAAAGATATAAATTTTTGAAATTTGCTGTAGAAAAGTTGAAGTTAGTATGGTTTTACTTCTCTTTCATTATTGTTTTGAATAGTGTTCTTGTTATTGTTATTGGAAGTTTTTCTTTGAACACTTGGGTATTAAAGAGAATATATTGAGGAATGAAGAGGATAAAGAAGTTTGTGAAAATTAGGGTTT